>VXBQ01006229.1:0-71544 GCA_013400175.1 Phainopepla nitens | reverse complement strand
TCCTTTCTTCCCTCCCTCCCTCCCTCCCTTCCATCTCTCCCCTCACCCCCAGCCAACAAAACAAAACAAAACAAAACAAAACAAAACAAAACAAAACAAAACAAAATAAAACAAAGCCTCTTCTGAATTTTGCTCTCCATCTATGTCCATACTATCTGGCCATGACTGTGTTATTCTTTCAGAGGTTCCTTGTTTCTGTAATTCTAGATTTATTATTGATTTATTTTTCTATTGAAAGATCTTTCCAAAAATTATACAGTGTTCATTCATTAGTCTTCAATCTCTCTTTGGGGCAGTTTTTTGTTGGTGTTGGCTCTATATGTCCCTTTATGAAATTTTCCTCAAGTATCATGAGTACCTTCACTGCTCACAGCCCAGCTGTCTGCCATTTCATTGCAGTGCCTTTTCCTATGTGCAAAAAGTTACTCAAGTCTTTCAACATCTGATAAACAGTACAAGCATCTCAGAGACATCAAGTTTCAAACAGTAATGTGCTGTTAATTATTCTAAGAAATAGACTTTCCAAATCATAGAGCCCTGTGAGCCTTTTAAATTTTTCAAGGAACAGTTCTTACTTCTTGGCTTATTTAGAAACTGGCTGATGAGTTTGCTGCACTGCTGAACATAGAACTGCTTCTGGGATCAACCTGAAGACAGGCTGATGTGGGGCTGGTGACACAACCTTATATCATCCTGAATGATTTTTCTTTCAGGTAATATTGTTATCTGAGGACATTTTACATAGTTTTATATGGGCAATTAAGGCCCTACACAAATTCCACAGTAGAGATAGCATCCAGTTTAAAGTGCAGATCTAACATGTTACTATTAACTATAGTATTACTATTAACCATAACTATTCCTTGATCTTTTTTGTTTGTTTTGGGTTTTTTTTTCTTCCCACTATGATACAAGAAGTAAATCCATGTAGTCAGCAAATAACACAGCTGATGGTTTCTTCAATAAGACTACAGCAGATAAAGTTCTCTTTCTTTGTAGTTTTAAATGGACTTGGAGAAAACCCACAAAAACATTTCTACAAACAAAATGTTGACCATATGAGTGCTTAAATTATAGCTGGAGCAGAAAGCATGTTTATGTTTCCTTTCTTGGTTTAGCTCTGACCACCCTTAATGACACAGAAAGATTAAGGTAATTGAATTGGCATCTGTTAAAAGGTTTACTCAGTTGTAAATAAACAGCAGTAAGATTCTTGAACATATACCAACCAAAAAACCCCAACTAACAAAAACCAAAACCCCCCCTAAATCCTGTAAATATTTCTTTATTTAGGATTGAAGAATTTAAAAATATTATTTCCAACAGAAAAGACTATAGCTGAATTCTGTGGATTACACATAATTAATATTTCAGTACTTTCAACATTACTGATCATGACTGAAAGCTGAAAACAAACTATGACAAAATTAACTGCAAGCTGTTCCAACCTAAAGAGGAGCAATGAGACAAAGACTTTCTTTTCTTGCATATAGTAAGTATAGTTTTCTTGCATAAGTAAAATTACACTGAGCTGACACAGAGGGAAGAGTAATTTATATAAGAAACAGAGAAAGAAAAGCACGGTTGAAAGAACTGTACTTTGTGTGGCTTGCTTCCAGAACATTTGGCATTATTTTTCTGGTGTTATTAATAAGTAGAAAAGTAACTTGAAATGCTGCATACAATGACAGGTATGTGACTATTAACAACAAATATACTCTTAAATATGTCTGATGGTGGATATGCTTATATTTATTACTTACAATATTGACATTGTTTAATGCTGAAAATATTAATAAAATAAAATCAACAGTTATCAAACAACAGTTTGTTAACAGTTATGAAACTGTTGTTCAGGTACAGTATTTTGGCAATACATTAGAAAATTCTTTAAAGGACAAAATTTCTGTACTTATCACACTAATTGTTTTCTATCTGGGCTGTTGGTCATAGAGTTATCTCCCAAATTACGTGGTAATGAAAGTTTACTGAGTTAGCAAATTTTTTTTTTCTTTTTTTTCTGTTTAAAACTGTGTGAAATCATGGGTCAGACAAAGCTTAAGGATTACTTGAATAGCTACTAGAAATTAAAATGTTCTAACTTTCCAAAGTACGGCTGGCTGTAAGTCCTATATATATTCAGCTCCCTGATATAGAGATTTCCCTGAATGTATACTTTCTAATTGTAAATAAGCAATATATAAAACTATTATTTTTAATGGAAGCTATTGCAGCTTTGGAACCTATGGGTAATTAAATGTATAACTTCACTGTACTGACAACACTAGTAAATCATCTGCCTCCCGAAAAAGCAGTTACAAATTATTACCAATTTAGGGCAGGTGAAGGAGCTGCTTAATGTTGACTTCTGTTGTTTCTAAAAGCCAACAAATATTTCAAGTTTATAGGAGGTTATTATGAATCACTCCTTGTAGTAAAAATTCAAGTCTTTAATTTTAAACTTCTGACACAATTGTTCCAAAATCTGCAACTCAGCTTTATTTACACTGGACCACTCCTAACAGCTACTGACAGCATCCTCAATACGATGTAAATTAAGCTAACCTCTCAAAGATATTTCTGAAACTAGACCTAGGGAAAAAAAAAAAACTGATTTCAGAATTTCCACAATGTGGCATTTGCTGATAATTTATCCATGATATCTATATTTGCTTATGTATACTGCCAGATTCCTTGTTGAATCACATTTTTTTCAGATTAAAAAAAAAAAAGTAAAACCCCAAACAAACAAAAAAAACCCTAAGAAAAACAGTTCTATATCGATATATCAGCCTAAATATCTAGGCAAAAGTAGCTTATAAGTGGCCCTGAATCCAGACCACAAGTCCTCTCTGTTTCATTCAAAATCTGCATTAACTATTTTTATTTATATCTATTTGACTCTCTGATAATCCTACCTGAGGAAAACTGTTCTCAGAACTGGTTAGGAGATACTAGCTAAGTGTACCAGTCTTACTGCAGACACTCCAGGGTAAAGAAAACCCAAGCCCAAGCATTCCAATTTAATGAAATTCTTTACATAAAGGTGAAGCTTCGGCACAGAACTGAATCTTTGAACAGGGTAGTATGTCACTATCCGTGTGCTGAAGGGCACTCACACAGTTTTCTCAGGCTGGGTGGGATCAAACTCCCTGCAAATCTGTTCTGCTAAACTCATACAGGCAGCTGACCACTTAGAATCACAGAACAACTAGGTTGGAAAAGAACTTTGACATCATTGAGTCCCACCTATGACATTACACTACCCTGTCAACTAGACTATGGTACTGGATGCCACATCCAGTCTTTCCTTAAACATCTTCAAGGACAGTGACCCAACCAGCTCCCTGGACAGCCCATTCCAATGTCTCATCAGTCCTTTTCTGAAGAAATTCCTCCTAATTCCCTGGCACGACTTAAGACTGTTTTCTCATACTGTCATTGTTATCCAGGAGAAGAGCCCAACCCCCACCTGGCTATAACTCCTTTAAGGGACTTGTAGAGAGGGATAGGGTCTCCTCCATGCCTACTTTTCCCCCAAGCTAAACATCCCATCAGCTGCTTCTCATAAGACTTGTGCTCCAGACCCTTCCCCAGGTCCCTTGTGCTTCTCTGGACTCACTCCAGCACCTGAATGTCCTTCTTGAAGTGAGTAGCCCAGAGCTGGACACAGCACTCAAGGTGCAGCCTCACCAGTGCTGTGTACAGGGGTCAATCCTTGCTCTGGGCCCACTGGCCACTCTATTGCTGATCCAGGCCAGGATGCCATTGGCTTTCTCGACCACCTGGGCACACGCTGATTCATGTTCAGTTGCTGTTGACCAGCACCCTTACACCCACGCACAATGCCTGTTGCTACTGTCCTAAACAGCATCCTAAAACACTGAGTAATCATTCCAGAGTCTACAGGAGTAGTTCTACTGATTTATTTACTCATGTCTGCTTTGGACTATGTAAGCTGAGATATATCACCTGAATGAAAATTTAATTTATTGTTTCACACTTAGTCAGGCATACAATAATGCAAACATAAACACAAATCTGGGTTTTTTGTCTGTTTCCCTCTAAAGGTGCTATTTCTGTCATTCATTAAATAACAATAACTGAAAATTAATTTCATATCAGCATGCATTTGGATGGGAAAATCCTTATTGTCTGTTCCTAGATAAGATTATTAAGGCATCAAATGAAGCTGACTCGCTTCCTGTTTTTTGATGAACAGATGCACAGAACAAGGAAAATAAAGCACATAAATGAGCACATCAGATGTGAATGGTTTTTTGTAGCCTAAAACTCCTTAGGTAAGTGTTTTATGCAAGTACTGGGCTTTTAGGGGGAGGTGGAGAGGATAATGGGGGTTTTTTTGAGTCTAGATAATTAAACTAATCCATAAACTTATAATGCCTCTATGATCCTTGAAAATTTTGGAATTATGCATAGAGGAAATTAACAAATGTGATATCAAATTAATTTTGTTATGCAAAGCAAAGCAAATTTCTTAAGTATTTCCTTGTTCTTGATAAAGTTAATTACACAAAAGGAAACCCAGTCTCCATAGGGAAATATTTTCAGCACATTCCTATTGATATAAATGAGGCCAGAAAAAGTAGAAATAGAATATAATTCAATGGCACAAGGGCCAGAGTCATACACTTGGTAACTAGGAACAGTTTCTACTAGAAACTGAGATCTTATAATTTGGAAAGACAGGAAGACAAAACCCTCAGAGTAGTAGTTGACCATGAGCTACCAGTGCACTGTGTATGGAAAAAATGCAAATTAGATATCTTAAAGTGCATCAAACATAGGTTTTTTTCAGCAGTGATAAGATTTTCATGTTGAGAGACATTGACGAAGCATATACAGGAGTGATCAGAGGTAAGATGAGGTAACAGAGAATTAGTTTGTATAAGGTTGCTAAAATTTTTGCTCTCCTGTGGGAAACTCAAAAGAGTGGCAAGGAAGAATCTGAAAGCTTTTCCTGAGAGCTTACCTTCACACATCTAAATGGATCATGCAAGTGTGATCTTGGATGGAATGAAACTGCAAGGATGCTGAATGCCTGCTACTGTGATTGTGTTTGTTTCTACCCAAAACTAAGCAGTACAGAAACAGACTAAGATGAATAGTATTCCTGCATAACTTAGATATCATATAGGTTTCTTTATTCATGACAGAATTTTATGTGGGAGTTCTGAAAGAAACAGGTGTTCTGAAGCTTAGCAAGGTCCACTGGAAACAATCACTTCTCAGTAATTCCTATGACAGAACATGTGCACAGACTTATCACTAAAGAACCCAGAAAACTATGTATACTAACTCCAAAGCTGAGACACTATTTTCCAGTTCGTATATTATTAGGGGTACTGATTGTCCTGTGGAGAAAAAAAAACCTGGAAGCTGGAAAGAGAAGTACAGAATTCAAAGAGACAGAAAAATCAGTAGAGAAGAGAAGAAATAGAATAAATAATATTTTTCTTCAAACTAGGTAAAAATTTTTGGGGTAACATAACGTATAGGGAATTTATCTGAAATAAGGGAATCAATACATTTTATTTCAGTAAACAAAATTTTAAGCCAAGACTGCCCTGTTTCCAGAGGTCTCAACAATCTTTTAAAAACCTATCATATATCCATGCAATATTCATATAAAACACTAGGGATATATGTGGTTAAGATGCTCTGGGATCTGCCCATATGCAGAAAAAATTCATTTTCTACTTCTCTTAAATACAAAACTTATGTGAAAACAATAGAACATCACTTTCTTCTTATATGAGGGAAAAAATTACAGCTCACCACTTCTGCCCAGAGCTGTGGGTGTCCCATCCCCCGGAAGTGTTCAAAGCCACGTAGGCTGGAGCTCTGAGTAACCTGATCTAGTGAGAGGTGTCTCTGCCCACAGCAGGGGGGTTGATCTTTGAGGTCCCTGTCAACCCTAGACACTCTGTGATTCTGTGATTGCTTTGGCTTTATTGAAAATTCTCTAAAAGTAGAAATTAATTTTAAAAAGTGGTTTGTTGTTGGGTTTTTAATCCCATCTTGAAAATATTTCCTCCTTCCATTGGGAAAAAACCCAAAATCTTTCTAGTTGTGCATATTCTAGACTGAAATGTATTTTTGACATCTTGGTTTTCTTACTAATACATAAACTTAGACACTAAAAATGTCAGAAGCTGAGAAGACAGAGCAAATAAAAACAAACCAAAGAATCTATTGTCCCAGACTGAATGTCCAATATGAAACATATTCTGGAAAAAACTACAAAGAAAATACTTAGCTGTTTAGCTATGGGAAAAAATTGCAGCCTTATAGAATATAAATACTGTGCTGAGAAAGTATAATCTGGTTCACATCTAATACTAGAAGCTATAGAGACACAGTGCATTGTTGTGGCCCATATTTATTTCTATTGCCATTACTTGTAATATTATGGTTTGTCCCAATGTGTTTTCCCCCGATTCCTACCCCCAAAAATTCCTTCCCTTGGTTGTATTCTCCCCCAAGCACCTATCATTCAGAAGTATCTCCTCCCCTTGTTCCTGAACCTTCCCTGTCCATCCCCTGATTCCCCTCCCAGACCCTTGTCAATCCTCCCTGACTCCTCCCCTTCTTCCAGAATCATCTATGTCAATCCTCCCCTTGCTCCAATATGATTTGTACTCCTAGTTGTTCCCCTCCCACCATTGCCCCTATTGGTTCACATTATGTTAAGATCCACCTTGTGTTCCTCCTACTCTGTATTATGATTGGTTATATGATTGTATCCACCCCCAGGACCACCCCTGTATTTAAGTTAATGGAAGCCTTTGTTCTTTGCTCTTGTGTCCTGCCCCCTTCATTGGGAATAAACTCCTTTGGGTTCTCCAGGACACAATAGCCGCCTCTCTCCTGTTTATTCCTTCCTTGACGGTGAGCCTCTCTGTAGAGCACTGGCTCTAAGGTTCTGCCACTGGTGTGATACTTGCTGTGGTAGTTCCCCACACTCGGCACGGGCGCCTCTGGAACATCAGTGGGGGTGAGAAGAGACCTAGAGCTAGCCAAGCTCCGGAGGGCCACGTCAGCGCATGACTATACGAGTGCAAGGTATTGGGGCTACTGAGAGGCTTGTGGTGTGTTTGCCCCAGATGGGATCCAAGTGCCCACCAAAGGCACTCTATCTCTCCCCTCCTCAGCTGGACAGAGGACAGAAAATGCAAGAAAAAGCTCCTTGGTTAAGGACAGGGAGAGATCACTCCCTGTCTTGGTCAATACAGATTAAATGAGGGGAAATTAATTGAATTTATTAAGAACCAAATCACGTAGGATTATTCACAGTAAAACTGAATCTTAAAAGTAGCTTCACTGATCCAGCATAAGTCCCCCAGAGAATTACAGGCGCTGCCCAGCAAACCTGCAGGCTCCTCAAAAGGGGTCCCAGCTCCTTTGGGCCTCCACCTGCTCTGGCATGGAGTCCTTCATGGGCTGCAGGTGAACAGTTTCTCCTCCATGGACCCCCATGGGCTGGAGGGGGGCAATGACCTCACAATAATCTGCATTACAGACTGCAGGGGAACAAGCAGGCACTCATAAATCAGGTTTGTGTATGTGACCTCACAAGGAGCTTGCTCACTGGTGTGTGGATTAGTGGGTTGTGGGGAGCAGCATGGCTGCACATGAAGTTGGAAGCCACCCTTCCATCTCTAACAATATGTGCAGGTAAATAAGAGAAGGTACTCCTGGAAGTGGTGGGCAGTATTTGTAACCCAGGTCTCCTGCAAGAGAGCAGGGAGAAGGGCACATAACCAAGAATACTTGGCAAGTGAGGGAGCAGATGAGGGTGAGGATTTCTGGGGATTACTTATACAAGGGTGATGAAATTTGTAACATTTACAAACATTTTGTGATTTCCCAATATGATTCTGTATGTATAATTCAGAGATTGCTAGTTAATTGCTTTTCATCAATGATCTGACTTAAATCACATGAGGAATACATTCTAGTGACTGATGGTACAATAAGAAAAAATAATTTGCTATGGCTCAGACAAAAAGCTATAGGTTTCAAGAATTCAAGCTATTGGGAAAATCTTTCTAAAAATAAGATAATGAAACTCCAAATAAAATGGAGTAGGTTCAGATAACTGTCATGGATTTCTGAAAGATTTCTAAAAAGAGATTGCATAAATATATATTGGCAAAGCATTAAAAAAGTGTCCTCATAATGGGAAAAAATTTCCAAGATTCAAGTCAAAAAGTCTTTATACAATTTGTATTCATTTAGCTTTCTATACTTTATACATTCAGGTAAAAATATTAAGTGAAAATAAAGAGGAGGCTTGAACAGTGACTAATAAAATTCTGGTAATCCACACAAGAAGGCATAATAAAAGGAGCAATTTAGGATATGTAAGAATTTGAGTGTCCTTGAGCTCATATTAGGGCCATAAAAGTATAGTGTGGTATTTTATTTGTTTTGATGCAGTCAGAATTATTGTAGGATCTTTATCAGTTCATTATCTCATTTTATTCATGTATTTTGAGAAAAGCAGACCCTGTCAACCCATCATTGATCTGATGGGGTGAATAAGGAACTATTTGTGAACAGTGTATTCATTAAAATGATTTTATCACATCATAGCTTCAATTGATGCAAAGCTGCAGAATGTTTCGGGTTTCTCTGTTGGTGCTGTGTGTATGAATGAGACTGAAAGTAGCAGATTTTTCTAGTACAGCCATTCATTCCATGCTGATAAGGTATTCTAACGCAGAATCATGATCTAGGGAAGTAACCACTTTAAACGGAAGAGATCTCACTCGTTTCAGCTGTTCATAGCATCAGTTTATATCCAGACAGAAGAGATACAAAGCAAGATTACTGTAGAACACAAGTTCAGTCTAGCCCTTGGAGAATTACACACTCTCTGGTTGTGCTTCTTCCAGTGTTGTTCAAATTCTCACAGAACTGAGTAAGAAATCTGAGCTATTTTAATTTTTCAAGCAGTGACCCTTTTACCTCTTTTCAGTACTATTCTTGATTTTCTTCCCCTTGCCAAATCCTTCTCACTCCTCTAGGGGAGATAATCACAGGAGATTTTAATAAAACAATATTTTTGTAGATTCTGCATTGGTAATTAAATTACTTCCATTTCATTGGTGGTCATTTTTAGAAGAAGGCAGGTTTTTTTCTCTTCATTCAAAGAATATAGATAATTTGTATGATTAATCTGGATTTTTTTCCAACTTTCTGCCTTCTTAGTGATCTGTCCATGCTGAGTGCTTTTGTTGAGGACTCTTAACTTACACACAGAACAAGGCAAATTTAGTATTCTTTTCAAAAGATGATGTTTCAGTAAATTCCATTTACTGTTGCCTTAAAATTTTCTGTTTTTTGTACTGTCAAGTCCCTATCATGTTTTCATGGGCATTTCAAAAATCTTCTGGTTCAAATTTTTCATAAATTTATTTCTATGGAATCACATGGCAATCTCAACATACAAACTTACTATTTTAATCTTTCCTCATTTCTCATTAGGTGAAAGTGACTGAAAGGTGTGATCACATGTAGCCTCAAGTCACCTCATCTTGTCTTCTTTAGTCACTGTACTTCACAATGAATATGTTCCTACTGCACAGTACAACACATATCTTTACTATGTAACAGTATTATATATTTAAATTTATTTCCTTTACTGTTTATTTAATTACATGTTGTTTCATCCACAATGCCTTCCCTGTTGACCCATTGTGTGGCTGAGGAACTTCACAATTTGAATAGCAAGAAAATAGCAAATAGTGAAAGCAACATTTGTGGCTGAGCTACAAATTTTAGTGAATAAAAACAATCTAAGCAAAGAACCTTTCAAAAACAAGTGGCAACAGGATGGCAGATTGTGGGGCGGTTAATAATGTAAAGTGTGTATTAAATTACCCTCAGATCTGAAGAGCCTCAGAATAATTTAAAATATTTGCTTTTGGCAGATGCTCAAACTATTAACTTGCCTGATCATTTGGATTCTATGTTGTCTATGAAAATTTTACACAATGTTTCAGTCTGAAGGAATACATTTTGATCTTCATTATGTGTTTCTTTATGCCCTTTAATCCAAGCAGATTATTTTGCACGAGATGACATGCACTACTGGACCGAAGTGTTGTGTTTATTTTCTTATGAAACAGCAGTCATAGCTATCGGTAGCATTATGGGAAATATTTCTGCTTAATCATTTGAGTTTCTGGGTTTAGGGATCCCTGGTCTTAGAGGGAACAGGAGTTCTATTTCTTGAGAGGTGTCTTCATTGTTCTAGTCACATACAAACAAAATATATTTGCATTTTATCTAATGGAAATAATTACTGAAATACTTTCATATAAGGATTATTGAGCATACAAAATCAATATGTATTCTGCAATAGTTACCCATTTTTCAGCCTATGTATCGTACAATGAAATAGTTCTGTAGTACTGTTTTTCTAAACTAACAGAAGTTAGTGATTTGCTATAGTATAGTTATCCTCTTCTTTTTGGTGAGAGTTAGTAACTGAATTAAAAGTGCAAATTCTATTTAAATCCCAAAAAATAAGTGAAGACAATTTGATTTCGACTTAAAAGAATTGGAGAAATGGCTTAAGCTAAACACAAAAGAGTAACTCTTAAACTCCTGATTCTTTAAGACACTTCAAAAAAACCTCTTTTGATTAAATGGATGTAACATAACAGTTGTAAACTTATTCACTGCAAGAACTTTTACTTGCATGAGGAAAAAAATGTTCAGTTAGTTAAAAGTAATTTAAGAAAAATAGAAGTGTCTGGGCCTCATTCACTGCTTCGTAAACTTCTAAACTGTTTCTAAACTGAAATTTTAACCACAATACTTAAAAAAATGGTTGTTCTAATGACTTCTTTTATGCATCCTGAACTGCTGTTTTATTATTATATGTTTGGATTTCAACACACCAAAATTTTTTTTAAAGGAAACTAAGAAATTGAAGTTACTCATAAACCTTTAAACTCTTTCCTGGGGGGGATTCTTGCAAATTGTATGTAAGAGGTATTATCACTGAAGCAAATATTTGAGTAAATTAAGTACTACTGTGTTTCTAAAAAATGTGATGGTGAGCACCACCCTCTTCAGGTAGCTGTCAGTGAAGAGGGAAAAAAAAAGTTTCTGTTGCTTCCAGACAATTTCCAAATATGTTCTCAGTACATGAAGGGCCATGTTTTCCTTCAAAGAGCAGCAGCAGGAAAACTAAAAGCAAAAATTACATATAATAGGTAGAGAGTATGCCAGTTAGTAAAGTATTTCTTTTTTATAACAAGTATTTCTAAAACTGAAGATAACTGAAAAACTAAATAGATTTTAAAATGACCAGTTCCACTTTGGAAAGAAAATATAAAGATTCTAGTTTGTTTGCTGCCCGAAACAGATTGTTCTTCCATAATTTAATATTTATTTTCATTTAAATTTGGATCTCTTTGGTTTCAATGAGTTTTGAAAATAAAAAATAGGAATATCTACAACTAAATGCTCTTACATTTCAAGATAAACTATTTCTAAATAATGAGTTAAGATACTGGATAGTAAGAGCAAATGGCTGCCTGAATTCTAAGATACATTAAATTGTCAAACGTTGTATATTTAGGTATATTTTTTTTTAGTCTCTGAATGTGTTCCCGTATTTTCCATATCAAATCTTTTAACAATCATTCTTGAAGTGATCTCATGTAAGGATTTTGTTAATAAGTCTTTTTTTTTTCCACAACATAAGAAGATGCTTATTGAAGTTTTTGGCTTTTATTCAGTTATTAGATAGGAAGGAATTTAGGAGCTGAATTTACGGTGCTGAAATAGCATTATGTGAGCAATACCACATAAAGTTCTATTAGGTTATACTCATCCTAATAATATTAATCATTTTAGTATACTATTAAAGAGCATTCAAAATTCTTTGGCATATCATCTTTCTCAGAAATATCAAACTAGTTTTTGTCAAATAATGCTGTTGATAGTACCAGATGATGCAATTTTGTATTGTTAAAAAGGTCTTTATTTTAATTTATTTCATTTCATTTCATTTTATGGTAAGCTTTTTACTTTTTTTCAAGTAATGATGCCAAGTTGGTCAATAAGTAGTTTTAGGCACCAACCCCACTTTGGTTGTCTTAACAAAGCAGTTAAAGAGGAACTTCTCTGAGTGACTCCAACCTTTGCCTGGTTTCTAAATGATCCAGTTGGCACATGGAAATTTGTGTTGGAAAGTTAAAAGCAGCAGATTATGACGCAAGTCATCCTATATTCCTGTATACTGTTGGTTATGAGGAACTAGTATCGCTTAAGCTTTCCATGAGCCACTTCCACGGCCTTTTGGATAAAGCACTCCATCTTAAACTAGTTTTTCTGCTGAAATATTAAATGCTTTTTAAGTTGTACCATATTTATTACATCATATGATAGGAATTCCATTTTGTGTTCTTGCACCCCTTGGAAGTATGGTAATTTGTGTATATTTACTGTTCCCTATAACAAAAGCCAGGTAAATGTAATGGTGAAGGAAATAATAAATCTACCTGAGTTTTTGGCTTGGCTCTGTTCAAGTAGCAAAGTTAATACAAAAGATTTCTTGAAGCATAAAAAGGACAAAATGTGATAAAACTAAAATAGCTAAGTGAACCTAGAGGAAAAATGTATCATTGCCTGTTAATTGTAGACAACATATTTTTCAACAGAACACCCTCACTGGGGATTAATACTTACTGTTTTCTTGAAAGCAATTACTCTACTGTGCAGTACATTAAACTGCAGAAAAACCACACCAATAAACAGGAATAATAACAATTCTTTGAAGTGTCCCCAGTGTGCTGTGATGTATCTATTGCTAGCTCACATATTAAATCTAAACTGTTCAACAAACAGTGTAGAATGTATCTGCAGGGCTAAATCCAGTTTTTCTCATTTGGCATTCTTAACAGTAAAAAATTGGCTGCAACACTGCAGTTTCAACAACAACTCTCACAAAGTTTATTTAAATTTTAAGGAAACAATTTTATAAACTAAGTCCTTGTTGAAAAATCAGATACATGACTGAATAATAAAACATCATAAAAGAGAGTGGTTGGCCTTTTTTTGCAAACTATTTTGTATTGCTACTACTGGGTCGTCTGAACCCGGCAGTCATCATATTTCAGATTTTTCATTCTAGACTATGCACGATTTAAATGTGTTAATAAAGTAAGTGCTTTATCTTTAATAATCACATACTTTAAAAGTAACCTTCTGGAACTCATTAGCCTATTTGACTATTATAAATTACCTTATTTCCATTCACTGTTAAGAGGAAAGATGTCTATTTGCTTTGATGTCTTAAGAAGAGTGAGACTATTCCATCTTTGATGATTCTGGATTTCTAAACAATGGTGGAAGCTTCAGTGGATAGATTTAAAAAGAACCAAAACATCTCCACAAATTCTGAGATCCCTGTAATGATTTCAGTATAGTAAAAGTACGTATGAATTTTGTTTACTGCACTGAACTAGGCTCGACAAACAGCCAATAACTGACCCTTCTATGGGTGAAGAAATTTTTCCTAATATCCAATCTAAATCTTCCCTGGCACAACTTGAGGCACTTTCCTCTTGTGCTATCACTTGTTAGTTGGGAGAAGAGACTGAACCTTACCTGCCTACAACCTCCTTTCAGGTGGTTGTAGAGAACATTATGGTCTCCCTCCAGGTGGGTTTTCTCCAGGCTAAACAAGCCCAGCTCCCTCAGCTGCTCTTCATAAGATTTGTGCTCCAGACTCTTTGCCACCTTCACTGCCCTTCTCTGGATATGCTGCAGCACTTCAGTATCTTTGAGGGGCCTGGACTGAATGTAGTCTTTACACATAACCGTATTTATAACCTCATACAACTGGCCTTGGCCCATTGATCCAGCCTGTCCATATCACTCTCCAGTGCCTCCCTACCCTCCAGCAGATCAACCCTTGCACCCAGCTTAGCATCATCTGTGAACTGACTGAAGGTGCATTCAACTCCTAATCTGTATCAAAGAAAGATCCTAGATCAGAGCCCAGTGCTGAGCCCTGGGGAATAGGGTCTATCTCTCACTATCCCCAGCATTCTCACTCACCTCCTCCTGGGGTGGAGGAGCTCATGTACATGAGCTCACTCCCCCGCTGTGTTCTCTGCTGCCAGCAGGTCCTGGCAGCACAGGCGGGCACAACCTGCAGCGCTGGTGGCTGCAGAGCTCGGAGATGCTGTAGATTTCTCCTGAGTGGATACTGTTGCTCACTGGTCGGGCTGGCAGGGCGCCACTATTGCCCTGCTGTGCACAGTGGCATGTCCTGCCTTGTTTGCCCACCCTGTGGGTGGCACTCCTGGTAACTAGATCCCTAAGGCCTTGTTCTATGCACGTGGGGGGCTTGGCTGCTGCTGCTTCTGGCCCCAGCCAGGTCTCATCCAGTGCTCTCTGTTAGTTTGTGGCTCCTGACAGCTCCCACAGCTTCTCCTGAGGTTCTCTCACTTCAGGAAACATCTTGTGTGCACTGTGCAAGAATGCTCTACTGCTGAACTTGCCAGCACCAGAGGCACTCATCTTGCCTGTTCATGTAAGAAATGTATGTATGTAGTCTGATGCAGTAAAACTATTTATAACTCCAAAGACGCTCATCAGGGCTCAGAATTAATGCAGTATTCTACTGGTAACTATAATCTAACACTTTTGACAGATTATGTAAGAAGCTGAGCATATTCTGAGATTGCTACCTGTCCACAGAAGTTACAAGTGTTCAGAAATTTTGCACAGAAAATTCTGGTCTGGGTTGTTATTTTTTTTTCCTTTTTGTGTATATGCTTTATAAAGCCAATGGTTCAGCAAAAATAAAGAAAATGTTGCATAGCGAAGAATTCATCAATATAATTTTCTTTGGTGACATTACCTCACTTTTCAATTGTTGTTTTAGGTATTCCTATACCATTTACTGCCTATACCTGTTTAGGTCTTTTCTTTCCATATTGAAGATTTCCACTCCTGGATTATATCAAATACTTGCATGCTTCCGTTTCACCTGCAAGAGTAAAAACTGATAATGAACAGATTAAAATGTTACTAGCCTTTGCTTAAACTATATGATGTATGATCCAAATTGTAATACTAAATATTAGTTACCCTGAAAGCTGCATATTTTGTTCAGAAAGAATCTGTTCAATAGTACTGCTCCTCCTAAGCTGAAGTTGCAAAAGTATCTCACACTATCAAGGAAAAGATGCCCTGTGAAACTGTCTTTCTTAGGTGCATTCTTCAGACTATTCAACTTGCATTTCATCAATCTATTTCTAATTACATTTTATAACTCTTGACCAGCCTCTAGGGATCTCATTAATAATTACATATTAGGTTATTAAAATCTGCCTGCTTTTTAAAAACTTATTAAATTTAAAATATGTGATTGTAAAGTCAGAATTCTGAGTGTATCAATGTATAGAAGGAATCTGTTGCAAGTTCAAAGCTTGCAACAAATATATAGGATAAAAGAAAACAAAATTTGATATATATTGTTTTAAGTCTTCAACAACCCTAACTGAGACTGTGAGTAGCATTCTACGATATATTGTCTTACTTTGCAACTACATTACAACAATAAAATAATAAAAAAATCATTTTGCCAATTGATTTCTGCTGGTATTTTCATCTCAAAATTATCCATGACTAATGATCTTATATAAAATACTCCAATTTGTATAATTTCTGAATTTTCTTATGCTTTTGCTTGCAATTCCCTGCTGCTATACTGTACACAGATTTATGTCTCATCAAATTAAAAGACCTGGAAAAACAGCCCTTTGTATGACTTTAATTTCTGCTCAGATCTCAAATTAATTATATTTTATCTACATGAGGCCTGAAACAAAGCCACTTTATGTTAGTAAGAGTTGACTTATTACTAAGAAAAATGGTTTTATATTAAGATTTTAGTGTTTAGATTAACCCTAGGTAGATCCAAGAACCAATGACCAAGTGTTACCATTGATACGAAGGAAAAAAAAAAATCCCACCTTGGAGCTATATTATAAAAGTCATTTTATTTTCCCCCAAGCAACATTATTTGGAATTAATTTGCAATTTTTCTGTAGCAGTAGGCTTGAGGATCTCACATAATAACACAGTTTACTACATATGGGTTACATATTTCTAGGTCAAGGGGCAATTCAGAAGTTTAATTTGTGTCAGTATTGAATATAGCTACTTCTATTTGCACAAAATCCGAGATTTTTGTCAGAATTGCTGTATCCACCTCACCAGAATTCCCATAGGTTTTGAAAAACAGCTTTCTGTGATAAGAAATAAAGCAATAATAGCACAACAGCTCAATCTGTGAGGGCAAGATTGGTCTCTCATTCACAGAGTGATTTCAAATCTCAGAAGGGACTGACTCCTGTAAAGTGTCTTTATGGGAAACATCTTCAGCAAAATTGAATAATAATGTTTCTGTGGGGCTTAAGCATTTTATGAAGGATGTGTGTTTTCCTAAATTCACTTCATTTTCATAATCATCAAAAAGTGTCTCAATACAGCAAAACATTCTATTTTGTACAAATGATCCTGGACACCTCCTGGGATACACTACTTTATACAAAATGTATAAAGAAGTCCCATGCAAGTAAAGAATCTAAGAATAAAAAGTCTGACATTTTCATATTTTGCTCTCATTTCTGTTCTGAAAAGCTTGAAAAGTATGAGAAAGAACAGTCTGGGCACACGTGGATTTCTGTGATTAGGCATTTTATACACACTTTTCAACTTCTATTCCTTAATCCTGTTAAACATTATTTGCACTGCAGGTACTTACTGAAAGTAGCTTTCATTTCAGCTGGAGATTTCTCCAGGGAAAGCTCTGAAAACCTGAAGCTCCATTGGTACCATTTTTTATTTTTTACTTCTCAGTCTATGAAGTTGATTGAAAAAAGCATCTCTTAATGCACCCATTTTAAAAAGGCATCTTTTCATCCCTGGTGTGAACATTCATCCTGTTTCATTTGATATACCTTTAAAAACTATTCTGAATTTTTGGAATTAGCAGGCAATAATGTTCATAAAATCGAAAAACCTTTTGTTTATCTTAAAGGAAGACGTGAATTAAACAATTTAAAATTTCATGTGTGATACACTGCATTGAATAATCATTATGTTTGTCAGAGGCAAAGAGGAAAAAGAAGTTAATATCTTCTAAAAAAAATCTCTTAACAGATTTCTGAAGTATTCAGCCACAGTTAGATTTTGCTTCTCTAACTTTAGTTGTCTTCTTGCTTCTACTTTCATGAGGAGGTGAAGCACATAGGAGAGTTTTGTTTGTCTTGTGAAAAGGTAGAAAATGGCATCTTCTAGGCTTATGAAAAGCTGACTTACAGAAAAAAAAAAGTAAAAAAAGGAATGCCCTGTTTCAGGGAGGAGAAGTTGGCCAGAAAGTGAGGTAGAGTCTCTTTGGCAGTATTTCTGTGTTGCTGTTAGAGAGATTGTTCATATTGGTTTTGAGGATTTAACGCATTTGTGTCTGATTTTCCTTGTAAACAACCTGAATTTGCCCTGACAGCAAAACTCTTCTGCTCTTTTAGTTGTTTAAGAGAGGAACCCTTGCCATTTTAGCTACTTAATGTCACTCTTACGGCATCACAACATACCCGAATAAGGAAGACAAAGCTTCAAGTGCTTCAAGTGCTGGCTAAATCTAGGTGTAAATGTAGGTTTTTCCTCCCCAGAAGAACAGCAAAGTATACTCCGATATTTACAATGATCCCACATGAACGCATCATTCATTGGATACTACTGTTAGCCTTCAGTACAGTCACAAAATTGTCCTAAATTAGAGTGGCTTTCACCTACCCAGATGGGTCTCTGTTAGACACAAGATTGTAGATGGATAAATGACAAGCAACAGTAGTATATAATAAGCATAAATTAATTTGCTTCTAACACATTAAGATCCTGAAGATCCTGTAACTCTGGCAGGTGCAAGACTACTCATTCAGTGATTGTGTCTTGCTAGAAAAATGCCTAAATACTGTTAGTAATGGATTTTCAAAACTATCTCCTTCAACTGTGCTCTGTTGCTGCTGTAGCGTTTGCAAAACTTGTAGGAGCAGAACAAATACTAGCCACTGTGGTGATATCCCTGGGGCTTCCTGAAAGTTTAAAAATTTGTTTAAATACTAGCCGTGCTTTGTTCTAAATCAGGAGTGTAAAAATTGAAATGACAAAGTTGTAATGGTGGTTGATGATGCAGCTTCAAAAATCAAATCCCTATCCCATACACCCACTGTGTTTAAACTATTGAGTTTGTGAAGCAAGCAGCATCATTCACAGAGGTAAACATGCTTGCTTGACCTTCCAGCAAGCATACAAGACCCAATTTTGTTTCATGCTCCAAAACACAGGTGAAAGATACCTATCTTGAGAAAGAAGTCTATCAATTGTAAGGGATTTTTGAAAAATATTAATGAAGATCATGCTTCTATGACTTTTCTAATCACTGCGGCAGCTAAAAAAACCCTGCCTCGGGCATAATACATACAGTGTAGTGTAAGCTGTAAAAACTCTAAGCAAAAAATAAAAGAACTGTCAACAATGCCCAAATCCAATACAGATACACAGTGATAACACCAGACAAGATGCTTCTCTGCTCTAATTTTGCAACTTTTTTCCTTTGCATTTTCTGCTCTGTTGCTGTGGAAAAACATTACTGAAATGCCTTAAAAACCAAATAACTGACACTTTTCACTTTAGAAAAAGGAAAAGATATAAAAGAAAAAGTTGTTCTTTTACGCTTGTCGATTTCTGCTGAATTCTTCTGCTGTTTGCAGGTCATCTGCAATGGTAATCCAGAGCACTAACCAGCCAGTGTGAGCAAAAAATGTCAAAAAGAAACAAAGCCCATCAGGTTTTGTAGCAGGTAATTATTGTACCTATTGTAGCAGGTAATTGTCTTATTTTCCAGATAAACCAAACAAAAGGCTAGTGTTCTGAAAAGGAGGAAGCAATTTGAAAGTCATATTTTTGGTCAGCTTTTTGATTAACTTTTCTTCTAAACAGGTGCCTGCTCTTCAGAAGTGCTCCTTCCTGGATGTTGTAGTTAAGAAAATACCTCCAGTTCCATAAATTTCATTTTGCTTTGCCTTGGAAACAGAGTTCTACAGGTTACTAAGTTAATATGAAATAAATCAAATCAAGAAACTGATGAATTTTGTGGTCAAGATGAAATTGAAAGAAATTCATTCTGAGTCGATGTTATTTTACAGCATTCATGGCTGCCAGTGTTTCCCGATCAATTCCATCTATCTATAAAAACAACTAGTTTTCCAAAATGATAAATCATATTTAAAAACTAAATTATTGGAAGAAATAAATCTACAGAGACATACATCATAATTGCCTAAGCAGGAGCATTACATGCTATAGATCAACTTATTAGCAATAAATACGTCCATGCCCCATAAAAAATAGATGTCAAATTGCATAGAAAACATAACTGATCATAACATTCATTTATATATTGTATAGTTTTTACAGGATGGCACTAGGGACTATCTCAGGTTGCTGTGAGATGCACCCCTGTATTACCTGTCCTACAAGAAGCTTTTAATTAGCAATTTAAACCATGCCAAAACAAAGAAGATGAACAATGTACTAGATAAGATGAGAGAACAAAAATGAGATAAGCTTAGGTTAAAAGACTATCTTTTGCAGAATTGCTGTGTGATCTTGCTGAGTTGAGCAACCCACAAGAATTTATTTCTCTGTTTGTAAAAAAAAAAATTATGCTTGTCTAGTAAACAGAGAGTTATGAAGTACAGTCAAACCATCTTTGTCAAGAATCTTTAAATTCTTGTATACCGGACACTGTATTATTTATTGTATTCCTTCAACTTTTGTATGAAACAAAGTTTGAGATATGAAAGAGTGCAATGTAGATGCTATGACGTATATTATGATGATTAAATTAATGTTAAATCAAATGTGTTTGACTGTTATTTATTATACCAGGACTAAAACTACTTGGAAAATTTCTGTTGGAATACTTTTCAATGAGAAATGTCAACAGAATTGATGTTTTAAGTCTGCAATTTTGAAGCACTTGCTCTTTTTTCAGTCATGAAAATAAAAATTAATTGCAAAGAGGTAGTGAGCTAATAGGGACCAGAAATACTTTTTTTTTTTGCCAGTGTGGCTTTCAGCAATTTCACTTGCCCCAAGTAAAAGTGGCAGGAATTTTGAGCAGGAAGCAAGCCAAAATATTTCTCTGTATGTTATTCCAAACCTCAATTTTCCTGGGAATCTCTTTGCTCATAAAAGTTGTATTTTTAGTTTTTATCCTGAAGTGAGATTACAAAGATTTCCTTTATTTTAGAGGGATATTTTTAGTTTTCGATTTCTGTCATACAAAAACCCATGAGGCAAGTAATAGACTTAGGTATTTCTGAACGTCCTGATAGTGCACTATCCGTGAGTATGTCACTGAAGAGCTTTAACATGATAAACCAATTGATACTTCTACAGCAAGAGGCAGCAGCTCTGAGTAGTGACTTATCAGAAAATCCAGGTACTTTCTATATATCTGACATCTTCAGTGTATGAATTTCAGTTGCACTAAATGACAAATGCAAAGTGTACTTTAATAATCCCAGTCACATTGCAACACATTCTGCTGTCTCTAATATCTGCTCAATATCCTGTGACTTTGTGAAAGTAAGGGGAAATGTACATTAGAATGTGACAGAATATAAGTCAGAGAACATTCACTAATTCATCTTCTTCCAGCTCACATTAAACTGATGTAATTTTTCTAGGAACTGTTGCTAAGAAAGTTCTATGATACATTATGTAATTGTTCTTTACTTTCACAATATTTCTATTTCTAAGACTGGAAGGACAAGAGGAAAGGTGGCATCTTCTAGTAGCTTCATCCTTGGATTTGAGACAATTTTAAAATTATTTTAAAAATACCCTAATCCATAAAAAAGCTTTTGCACGGAAGCCTTATGACAAGGAGTTACACTTGTAGAAAATGCATTGTATTTTACAGAGAAACCAAAAGACTGTTCAATTGTGGAAGGTCATAAAAGAACTAGTTCATTTTTTCCAATATTGTGCCATAAAGGAAGCTTCCCCACAGCGGAACTTCGAACAAGTTATGTTGTCATACTAAAGAATTTCAGTTCAATCTTCCAGGAGGCATGCATTCACATTGTGTTTTTCAAACTGCAGCATTTAACCCTGTGCTTGTTACAGAATCAGATCTCGTCTGGAAAATGTACCTTTGTCATTATACCCGGGTACTTTGAGGTTTCTATTCTGTTGGTAAGTACTCTAAAAATTCCCCTTAATTAGGTATGACTTGTCAGGGAAAAAAAAAAAAAGAGGTGTATTCTTGGGTTGATGGAATACATGAAGGAATGGGAGATAATGGGAGATGAGGACATAAAGATAATATAAATGTTTTACCACATGGAAAACACTTTGCACTTATAGCCTTACATTTGTTTTCTGCTGCTGCACCAAATAAACCTCTTTTGTCTTTCTTATTCCCAGCATTCACCCCATGGTGCAGCCACTGGAGCCGAGGCTAGCTCGGAGAAGCAAACCGCACCATGCCAGGTGTCGGGAACTGCCTTGGTACAGCTGAACCAAAGGCATAACCTTTAGAGCCAGTTGCTCTACAGTGCAGGATCAAATGCCTCTGTCAGGATTCAGGTAAAGGGGAAGGAGGAGGCTCTCTGAGTTGAGGTTCCAGCAGGATAGGTTTATAGCAGTTAAAAAGAATCAAGGACAGAAGAGCCCTGCGCACCACTGGGCACAAGGTTAAATAGGACTAAAAACTGGTGGGATGATACAAACAAGTAACCACTCAGGAATCTTTGGGGGAGCAGTGACAGGATTAGGTCATAACTTTAGGGCCAGTTGGAGTAGGGGGGAGGAGAGGGTAGGTCAGGTGGACCAAGGGGGAATCTAAGACTAGGGGAAATTCCAATTGGGTGTCACAATCAGGGATTGGTTCAGGGCAAGACTGACAGGGAAGGTTCAGGAACAAGGGGTAGGGTTACAATGATAGACAGGGAAGGAGTCAGAACAAAGGGTGGGGATACAATGAGGGACAGCTAGGGGGAGGATACAACTTAGGGACAAACCAACTGCAGGGAAAACCAGAGGGGAACATAGGAATGAAACATTAAACATAGAACTGTAAAATATAAAATAAAAACATGTGCTGCAACAATCCCAGATATTTTGAGAAGGCTTAACTGCAAACTAAACATTGAACATTGCAGCTGCAAAATCCAGGTGCTCTGCTGTGATATACATTTTTCTAGCAAAAGCATCTGGATGCTTGGCTGGCTGTGCCATGGGAAGAACTGGCTTTAACATTGCCTGTACTGGCATCCAAGGAAATTGCCTAAGGATCAGTCTGATGTGGGGCTGGCTGGGATATGCTGCCCAGATGGAGGCTGTAGTCCTTTGACAAGCCTGTCACTGTCAAGAATTTGATCAAGTTTATATACTTAAGAAAAAAATGCCGTTCAAATTTCTCATGATCTCTTCCATATGTAAAGCCTTATTACAGTATAAAGAATCTTATACAAAATCACTGAGTAGCAATATAAGCAACTTTTAAGGACCTACTACTTTGGATAGCTCTTTCACAGTCCATATACTACACAATATGCTATAGAAAACTGCATTTCTGTGATGTGTCAACCTTTTATTCCAAAATAAAGCCATTGTGAGACAACTGATTTACATTTATATATTTTAATCTGAAATGTAAATAACCTCCGCAAAAAATCCACCAAAATGTCCTTGAATTGTTAAATGAAATAACCTGATGAACTAAGTTTGGCAAAGTCTTTCAAGCATTCCTCTTATAGCCATGCAGACTGAAGACTGAAAATGTTTCCTTTCACTTAGATACTCAAGAATAGAGACACGAAGTTCAGGAAAGCTCTATTAAAGATATGAAAGTAATTGTGAAATTGAGATGATTAATAATATTGGCTCTATACATATAACAAGCTGGGAAAATATTTTTCTTTCTTCAATCACTAATAATTTTTTAGAATTTATTTTTGTCTGTGTTCTTTTCCAAATTAAAGACACTCAATAACAATAAAGACCAAACAATAGTCCTTAATCCAGAGTGAGTGTACAACTCAGAGCTGTTCTGTGTACAGTGGAAATATTGGCAAAACGGCTGTGTATATAAGATTAATGAGCCTGTATATGCTTTTTTCCTTCCTCCAATGACTGATAATGTTTCTTAGTTTCTCCATGTGTTTTCTTCCACCTTTGACAGCTGGAAACTTCTTGTGCATTGCCCTAAACCCAGCAAAGATATGTATCAAATGCTCACAGTTCTACATCACTGGTTTGGAAACTCTCCTCCCTAAATCCTTTGTGAGGGCAGAGGAAAGGGTGCAGAGATCATTTGAATACTCTACTGCAGTTTGCCAGCATTCCAGTTTCATGTAGCCTGTAAGGCAACTACAGTGAGCTTAATCTTAAAGTATAAAATGCATAAAAATGCAAAAATATCTTGCTCTGCATATGTAGAGGCTAGTAAAATTATTTTTTTTACAGTAAAACCTCTTTTTCTCTTCCTGGAAAATGTTTCATTAATATGACAGGGAATGAGAAAAAAAAATATCACTACCTAAAAGTGATTCCTTTGGGTCCCTTTGTTGAAAATCTCCATGCAGATTAGACAGACCTCCTTCTAGGGCAAATATTATTATGATTTTGAGAGGAGAAACAACTTGTACAAGTTGCCAGACCAGATTTATAAGCAATTGTAAATTATGACTGACTACTTTAGTAGCAAATAACTAGGAACAGGTGTAGACACTACCTACCAAAATTGGTTAATATTAGGACATTCCTGGTCTGGAATTATTTATTTGCTGACAATGGACAATTTTTCATTTAGTTCACACACATTCACATGGTCACTTCTTTTCCTTTGCATTTGTATGATCAAATCACCATTAAAAAAGGGTAGGCACTATATTTAGGACCTCTGAATACATATTCAGGACTTACAGACTTCTCCATTAACTCCATTAACTACATCAATCTCTTAAATTCCTAACAGAATTTGTGCACTGTAATTCTATAGCTAGAAAAGGTATACTATTTCAGACATTTCAGTATCTAGGATATTTGCTGGTGATCTGAATGAGGTCATAATCTCTATTAATTTAATTTCTTCTTAACACTGAAGAAAGAAATTTAATTTGTTGCATCAACGGCATTTTAAGACACTGTGCCATGACATTCTCTGATAAATCTATAAAATATTTAATTAATGTTTTCCTGGTAGGTTATCCCATAGAAATTACAAATATTATGTATTAAAAAATCAGCCATTGTTTCTCCATCTCTTTCTAAGTCTGCTTTGAACTTCTCAGGTGAAAAGAAATGAAGTCCACTCACCACTGCTCATGGTCTCTTTGATTAAGTAACCATGTGATAACAAAAATATTGTCACGTTTTCATACAGTTAGTTAAAACTTCCTTAAGTTCAGGAAGCAAGGGAGCAAAGATCAAGGTTTTTTTTCATGTCTTCATATACCTGAAGCATTCAAGTGGAAGACACAGTCAGTGGTTTAATGATGCAGTTGGAGGTTCAGAGCCATGTGTGGGCAGCTGTACTGCTTTCAAGGGTCTCAGGACACATGGATCTTCAGCAAGAAAATGCAGCAAGGAATAAACTGATATCACTTAAAGACTGCCCCTTTAACCCCTTGAGGCTCTAGATCTAAGCCTGCTGTGGCAGAGTGTTCCAACACAGGCTCATCCCGATTGGACTGTCTGAGTTATATAGCCAGGCCAGCTCCCAGGGAATCTGTCTTTCACAGTGATCCTTTGCGCCCATTAGGGCAGGAGTGTAATGGCACTTTCCAGATGGCATTCTGGTGCAGTGCTACATATCAGCTGAAACCCCATGCTGGCAAGGCCAGAGTCTTGCTTTAATGAGTCACTCCTTCCAAATGTTGGTAAAGTAAAGCAGAAACCCAAGTGACTCTGCAGGAGCCAAACTAAGTCTGGCATGACTATTGCTGACATAATGTTAACAACCCTGCCTCACCAAAACAGGTGTTTTGTGGACAAACTGAGAACAGCTCTCCATATAGCTCTTTCCAGTAGCCACATAAAATTTTCTATTGCTAATGGTCTCTGCCCTACAATTAGGGGCCAGCTCTTCCAGGGATTGCTTGGCACACTGCAGTTTGGGGGACAAAGGCATGCCAGAGCCATTTGAACAGTTTAATTCAGTGACGTGATTCCAGTGCACAGCAATGGTACCCATTGTTGCTTAATGTACTATTATGCTACATATTTTCTAGGTTTAGTCCTTAGGCCAGCTCTATATTGTTCAGGTTAGTGGAAAGTTGATGGCAGTCCACATTAGGCAAAAAATACTACTCCATGTGGTAATATATCACTGTGCTATCTTGTTTTTGTAATACTTTTAGCAAATGCTTCCTTTAGGTCAAATATACTTTGCAGAATTTTGTAGGGATGATGGAATTAGAGAGCTCTAGTTGGAAAAAAGAGTGAAGAATCTTCTCAACATCTTTTATTGCCAGAAAGTGCCCTTTTTACTGAGGTAGCAGAGATATCATCAGTAGCTATATTAAAATACTTTATCCTTCCCATGTGCTTTACAGAAATACTTACAAATAGAATTCAGCAGCTTTGCTAACATATAAGTTGCAGCTATCTTTTTCCTCCCTCTGTAGAGTGGAAGAAATAATGTGATTACACTTTATCTGATGTAATCTGTTGACACTTAGTCTTTAACTGTTTAGATACACATGTATTTTTCTGTTATGCTCATTCAGTATGATGACAATGGGGAAGGAATGTAAGATCTGAGTAGTGCTTGTGCTTCACTGCCTAGCTTCTTGCAATTGAAGAGAAAAAAAAAGTGCTTTTTCTATCCAATTTGACAGGTCTTATGCAAATTCTTTGCTCAGCATTCAGTCCATCAGACATGCAAGACTGCTGTAGAATTTCTAAAGGATTTTGTATAATCCTTTGTGTCTCCTTTTTTGGTTAACATGGTATTTTAGTAAAGAATAATTTCTTGAATGTTTAGCAATGAGAAGAGCTTAAAAAGCATAACATACTGCAAAACTTATTTGAAATATACATTGGACTAAATTTGATATAATACACAATGCAAATGTTGTATCCAAGGCAGTAAAGGTTTATTGACTAAAATAAGAACTTTTCTAATAATTCTTCTGCTGTTTATAGGATTATAGAACATGAATTTATATTAGGTTTATTGAATTACTGGTGCAAATTAAAAATGGCTTCTCTAAAATCCTGCATTTGCAGATCAGTGATGAAATAACAAACCATCTGTTCTACCAGAAGTCTTTTTTTCTGTCTCTTATGTTGATTTCTATGTTCACAGTAAGTTAGAGACTTGGCAGTTGTCGACACTTAAAAATTATCTGCAGGAAAATGCAATAATGCATCTCTGTTGATTTCCAATGAAAAAGCTGTATGAGTTGCCACTGAACTTTTTCCGAGGAAGTTATCTGGCTGAGGTTCGATTCACATATTTTAATGTATTTTTGTTGTTGTTGTTTTCTTTGAGTGTATTTGTCACAGTTTATTGTTTGTTTCAGAAATTAAATCCAATTTTAAAAAGCCTATCCCATGGAAAAATTGTGCAAATGAGTACCAAAAAATTCCTTGGACCTTCCTTAGAAAATTAAATTGTTGTGTCAGCATTGTGCACCTAATTCCAGCAGCTTTCATCTGGACTTTTGTTTAAAATAATCCTCCATGTCTGAGTGGGTGAATTGTTCTAAAAAGTAGGTAGAAATTAACACAACAATAGTGGCAATTACTATGTACACAGGTACTGACACAGATAAAGGCTGGCACTGACTTCACTGACTTTTGACTTCACTGGATTACTTCCAGAAGCACATACAAAGTCTTTCAGATGGTTTTGTCCAAGTATATCCATCTCTGAGGACACTGTGACTTTCTTTTTTTCTTGCTTTGTTGCATGATAGGGCAGCACCATGAGGAAATGGCCTTGCCAAACAACAGTGTGCAAAATCCTGCCAAAACCTCTAATCTAAGCTTTTAGGATCTCAGTGATTTACCTGTTAGCAAAACCAGCAGGTCAGAACCCTAGGCCTTTAACAGTCTCTGCTTCCTCCACAGCTGCCAGGGACCATACTTTCTCTTCCTGTGTGACTGCTATCCATTCATGGCTGAAACCTTGAAAAACAGACATTGAATCAGATCATCGCTAGAAAGGTCAGAAATCCTTTGACAGTCGGGTAAAATGAGTAATGCAGCTGATTAACTTCAAAAGCAAATATTCGCATCTTGTTCACAGGCAGTAAAGGATGATGATCCTTTGTCACAAATTTATTTTCCATAAGAAGATTATATATTTGAGGCTAAAGATACTAATTTATTTTGACAAGCTCAACTTTCTCTCCTGCAGTTTTTTTCAAGGCAGTGATAAAAAATTTCCTTAATTCAATCCTGAAAATTTCTTTAAAAGATATTTTATTTTTACATGTTTGATATAAAGTCACCCAAATTCTTTTTAGTGCAAAAGATAAGGCAAGTCTTGTATATTTTATGAAAGTTTCTACAAATGAAATGCAGGTTTTCAAATTATGTCACTTTTTTAAGAGTCAGCTCATACTCTGCTTTTGCCAATTTAGCCCAACTGTTAATCTAGTAACATACAGAAAAGTGAAAATCTTGAGTACAACTATGCAATTAGAAGAGTGTGGTGGTGTGATTCTCCTCCCCTTCTCCTTAAGATCCTTCATGCCATGACCTCCCCTTGAGCAGGGATGATTCTCAAGGTTATTCCTTGAGGTTGAGAAATTCCTTGCTGCAGCAGATTGTCAGCTTAAAGTAAGAAATAGATAATTTATTTCTGTAGAATAGTTATAATGATAAATTATTCTACCTTCATCTTTTTGCAGGTTAAATACAAACGACTCATCCTTTTCCAAACTGAATCTTCCACCAGGGAAGATTTTATTTCTTTATTTAATTCTACCACCCTCACACCCCAGCCACCCAGTGTAAGTCTGAATGTGTTTCTTATTCAACAGTAACAAAAATGACTATTCTGTTTCCACATAAAAATGACATGCAAAATTCTTCTTTGGACCCAATATATTTTAGAAGACTGAACCAGTCCTGGCAGTTTCTACACACATGAATCTAAAATTTGAGCCTGGGAATTTCATACTTTGAAGGATTTTAGGGTTTGCACCCTTATAGTAGAATCTCTCCCATTATGTCCTCTAGTTCATATACTGTTTCCCTGGGATGAGCAACATCTGCTAAAGGTGGTATATTATACAGCAATCCCTCAACTACTTTCCCATGTTTCCATGTACTATTTCACTGGTTTTCTCTGCTGCTACTCTTCAAGCTGTTCCTTACACTAGTTAGCTAGAGGCAAGGACTTAAATTATATTATTTCTGACCTCTCATCATTCCAAATCTACCAGTGCAATGTTCATATAAAGATCAATATTATTTTCCTCTTTTTGATTTGTTTAGTGTTTTCTTAAAATTGAGGAATTTGTATTTGGCCTCACCTTATGTTCAATGTGATTAGATATGTCATGGGAGTCCTATGCTATACATGAGAGGGACGCATTTAGGAAATTGAGAACAATCTTCAAAACTTATATCTTGAAAAATAGATAGTAGTAGAATGATATCACAGTGACACATATTAAATACATATTAAAAAAAAAGGAGATACTTTTATCTCTCTTTCTGAGCAGGAAACTCTTACCAAATCTGTCTTTTCCTGATGAATGTCTATAAATTTAAATAAATGTGTATAATTTTTAAAACCCACTTTCCTTTAAATTTTCCTGGCAGCACTGTTTTAAGTAGCTAATTTCTGCCTTCCCAACAAAGAAAGCTGAACTTTTTCAAAAAGTTTTTTCCTTGCAAAACCAGAATAATTAGGTTTCTGTATCTCTATATTTGTATGTACATGTATGCTTATTCTTAAAGATGCTCTCTGCCTACTCATGTCCTAGGCTTCATCATAGGAGCCCAGTTGTTCTCATCTGTAAACTGGTTTGAAGGAAGTGTTTTGGAGTGTTCCAAACCTCTGGCACCTTTTGAAAAATTGGCAACATGTTGCTGGTAAAATAAAAGGCCTTTCCTGTCACTCTACTTGTTCATGTACTTCTATAATCTTGATTAAAGAAGGAAGATACTTGTGTGTATGTCCTAGGTTACAATGTAAATATGTGCCCAAAGGTATGTATTCAATCACCATCTCCATGAACTGTTGAAACCAGGAAGGGCAGTGTTCTTCTTGTCTCCTCCCCTGGACTATCTCCTGTTAATGGGCCATCAATGCCCTGCCCCATGAGTCATAGATAACTCCCTTGGGGAGCTATTTCTGTTTAATGGGTAATCAAGGGCCTACCACATGACTGATAAAACGACATCATCCCATTGTGAGATACTCCACCCAGGGGGAGGAGCCAAGCATTCCCACCTGAATATAATCTGGGATTTCAGACAGAACAGCAGTCCTTTTCCACTGGTTTCCAGAGGACAAGGACTACTAGACCTTTTCTACAGGATCACCACTTCAGCAAGATCACTTCATCTGGACTACTACCACCACNGAAATTAGTCTAATCTATGTTTTTGCAGAGTATACCAATTATAGAGTGTTTTAGAGACAAGTTAAAATGAGTCAATTAGGCAGAATCTTAGTCAGGATTGGAATGTAAACTGTTTCATCATGTATAAGAAATGTGTGCAACAGAATAAAGGGATTTCGCCATTTTAAGTGTATCAGTGTAGGTGTCTTCCTTCTCTTTTCCAGCTCCTCGTTAAGCTACCCTGCTTCTCTTGTGATTTTTTTTTTTTCATGGTAGAAATATTATTATTATCTTTTTCTGATTTCATATGCTCCATTTTGCTTTGTAGTCTCAGCTCATTTGATATATATAACACTGATCTGGCATAAAAAAATCAAAGTGTAGAGTTTAGGTTTAATATATTTTTTTTTTTTTTTTTTTTGTTCAGAAGGTCCTAAATTTTCTTCTCTTTTCCATCTTTCAGAAAACATCTTCACTCTATTTGTGGTAAGAAATTTTAATTAAAATATTTACATTACAGTTTTTAAAGATATGCTTTTCTAAAATGGAATCAAAATAAGCTTACCTCCTATTTTATCCTTGAGGGGGAAAAAGAAATTACATCTTTTGTCAATTTATTTTTATTCCTAAGTGTTACTGTAGAAGTGTCAAAATAATTAGGTCAAGTGGTGGTAATAAGCCCAACAGAAATAGATAACTCAACTTGTGACTTGCCCTAAGATTATTCAACTGCAGTTTGCAGTTTAAATTTTGTTAAATTTATGACAGCTGTTTTAATACATTGAAGACAATAATAGACTTAATTTTATATAATACATTCATTAGAGATTTCTGTCTTTGTTTAAGAAGATATCAAATCATTAGCCCCATCCTTCCTCCTGTGTTTTCCTAGAACAGCTGAGGAGGAAATCAGTCTAGCCTCAGCAGCCTCTGAAAATTAAACAGGAAAAAGGGATGTTGGAATGACTACAAATTTGAAATTACTTTGGCCATAGGGAAATTTTTATTAATCAGATAGGGTAACACTATCAGCTAGTATAAATCGTACAGCTTTATTGGCATGTGTATTTTTAAAAGATTCATATTTGCACTATTTACTATTAACAATCTAATTCAAAATTTCTTTTTAATAATACATGTAGACATGGAAACATACATATCTGCAAACATACACATATGTGTTTGACTCACATTTTTACTTTAAATAGCGTAAAATTCAGGGATTATAAATCACAGTAATGAAGACTATAGTTATACCACCACATTTTTGACAGGTACCAATATTAAAGATATTTCATCAGTCTCTAATTTCAAACTGTGTTCAAATATAAATTGATACCAAGAATGTAATCTTTTCTGTGGAAGCAATCCTGAAACTCTCTCTTAAATGTGATAAAGAAAACATGAACAAGCAAGTTCTTGCTTTGAACAGGAAGGCTTGATCTTGGTATTTGAGAATCAGAAAGAAAAGACAGGTAAAATTTTTTTATTCTTAGTGTCTCAGACTTTGCAGAAGTTTTGTCCATGTCTAGCTTAAGGTATATGATAATGTAAATTCTATGTCAAACAATTAGTATCAAGATTAATATCTTTCTGTTAGTGCCAACAGGCTTTGGATCAAAATGCACCAGAGTCAGCACGGCAGATTCCTCACGTCATTTTTCTTCACCTCTTGATGGAAGCTGCTGGGGATACCCTAAGACGTTTTTACTGGGATCTAGTCTCAGAAAACTCTATCGACTACTTTCACCCCACTCCATCTTTATAGAATCACAAAATATGCAGGGTTGGAAGTGACCCACAAGGATCATCAAGTCCAACTCTCATGCACAGCACCATCCCTAAGAGTCACACTGTGTGCCTCAGAGCAAAGTCCAAACCCTTCCTGAATTCTGTGAGGTTTGGTGCTGTGACCACTTCCCTGAGGAGGCTGCTCCAGTGCCCAGTCATCCTCTGGGTGAAAAATCTTTCCCTGCTATCCAACCTAAACCTGCCCTGATATGACTTCAGGCCGTTCCCTTGGGTTCTGTACTGGACACCACAGAGAAGACATCAATGACTCCCTTCCACTTCACTTTACAAGGAAGTTGTAGACTGCAATGAGGGCTCTCCTCAGCTCACTTTTCTCCAGGCTGAGCAGACCAAGTGACCTCAGCTGCTCCTCATACAGCTTCTCCTCAAGGCCTTTCACCATCTTCATTGCCATCCTCTGGAAACTCTCTTTTAGTTTAAAATCTTTCTTATACTGTGGCACCCAAAATGGCCTCCAGCACTCGGGGTGAGGTTGCTCCAGTGCAGAGCAGAGGGGACAATCCCCTCCCTTGCCTGGCTGGTGATGCTGTGCCTGATGCCCCCCACGGCAGGGTTGGCCCTCCTGGCTGCCAAGACCCTGCTGGCTCATGTTCAACTTGTCATTGACCAGGACCCCCTGTCCCTATCCACAGCTCTGCTCTCCAGCCTCTTACTCTGGCCATGCATCCAGGTTTGCCCCATCCCAGGTGCAGAATCCAGCACTTGCCCTTGTTGAACTTCATATGGTTGGTCATTGCCTATCTCCCTAATTTGTCAAGGCCTCTTTGCAGGGCCTCCCTGCCTTCCAGGATGTCAGCAGTTCCCCCAGTTTTGTATCATCTGCAAACTCACTTAGTATACCTCTCAGTCCTGCATTTTAAGTAATTTCTGAAGATGTTGAAGAACACAAGGTTGAGAATGGAGTGATGTGGAACCCCACCAATAACAGGATCCCAGTCCAGTGTCACTCACTCACTGTAACCCTTTGTGCCTCACCTGTCAGCTAGTTGCTCATCCATCACATTATGTGTTTATCCAGCTGTGTGCTGGATATTTTTTCCAGAAGGATACTATGAGAGACACTATCCAAAGTCTTACTGAAATCCAAAAAGATTACATCAACCAGCTTCCCTTAATCAACTAGGGAGGTTACGTTGTCATAAAAGGAAATGAGGAAATCAGTTCTTGTATCCTTGCATACTTACTCAGCATTTGTATATTCTTCCTAGATATTTTATTCTGGATGATGTATGAATACGGAAAATTTCACTATTTAGTAAAACCACAACATACATACATTTTGGTAAATATGATGCATAATGAGCCTCTCTGTAAGCAAGTTTCATCATCATTCTTTGCCGTGTGTTTTGGTTGACAAAAGGGGCTAAAAGAGGGGAAAGGAAGACATGAAACAGAAATAGAAAATTTAAATTAGAAGTGGAATCTTAAGCACCAAAACCTGCATGAAATTTATGAATATCTTTGCATAAGACCTTGACCCTGCAATAATTAAGCAAGTATCTGGTATTATACATGCATGCTCTGCCCATGATTCATTAGAAATGCTCACATGAGTAAACACTGACATGGGATTAAGTGTTCTCAAGATTGTGGAATAAATCCAACCAACTACTGACAACTGATCTGTTGCCACAGCTTTCTTGCTGTGGTCATGGTATTTAAGTGAGAGCTAGGGTGGGAGGAGATGTGCATGTGGCACTGGGCATAGAAGATGTAGAAAGGTGAAATAATTAAATGGTCATTAAGCGAACTAGAAGGCTAGATTTGACTTGTTTTCCATTATCTCTTTCTGCAAAGAGATTATATAAATATTTTTAACAGAAATCAACAAGTAAGAAAACAAAAAGTAAATAATATAAAGTAACAGGATGGCATTGTTAAAAGCTTTGTAAATGTCCTATGAGCCTCCTATTTTAATTCTAACCATAAATAAATATTGAGGTTTGGAAGAGTTTTCTTTAAATTAAAAATATAATAGTCATCTAAGAAAATACAAGCTGATTTGCAAATCATAACAGATAACCCATTTATTATGATGTGAAATAAAATTGTATGAAAAATTTATTTTTCTGGTTATTTCTCAGAGGTTTCAGCTGTATGACCTCTTCTAGTGTTTTTGCTTCCCTACAAGAGACATTTTAATTTTCCTTGCAATCACTCCATGGCTGTTATTTCATGAAATGATTAATTCAAATTGTAAAACTATATCAGAGTAATAAGACTTTCACTGTTGGACCTTATATCCTCTGCTCTTGAGACCTACAAGTTTCTGATCTGACAGTCTAAACTAAAGAGAAAGTCATTTTCCCCACTTTCTTTACACTCTGTTCCCTACTCACACATAAATTGAAATACTTTAAATTCTTCTTCTCTTGATAGAAGTCGAAAAAAAAAAAAGGGAAGGGGGGAAAGAAAATATTCCTCCAGATACCTGGAGATTGTTCTGTATTTCTTTAAGTATGGGAATTTTTAGTATGTTCTCTAACTGTAATTAATTGATTTTTTTTTTTTTTCGTAAATGGCAATTTACCTGGAACACTTCAGGCATGCTTGCGACCTTGAGTAAGTAATACATACAAATAATTCTAGAACTAAGAGGAAATAATGCTTATTCACAGGAGAAATTAAAATTTAAGTACTTTTCTCACAGTCTTTTTTTTAATAGTTGTCACTGGAAGTGAAAATTCTTTTTAAAAATCTAAATAGCTTTTGAAGGACTTAGAGTGTTCAGCAGCCTACATTTTCTTCAATATTCTCATCATACTCAGAACACTTTCTGAATCCAGAGTATTTTGGAAAATGCAACCTCCTCTTTCTGGAGTGAGGGGAGACATTCAGAAACACCTACATGCATGCCTGAATAAGGAGTGACTGTTACACAGCACACAGCAGACATATAATTGCAGATTTATTAATGCCTTAGAATTCTGAAAGTTATTCTCATAGACATCTTAAGATTTATTCTCTTTTTGGAGCTCTGTACTTGACAAGGACAGGCCTTCAAAAATTACTTTCATTCCTGGAACAAAACAGAAAACTTCTTAAAGTATTGTGAGATATCCACGGCTTTCAAGGGCATGGTTGGACCATTGCATATTTCAGGTGTAAACTTGGTAAGGGATGGTTGCTCTGAGTCAGACTGTCTCAGAAGGGACAATGAGGCACCAGATGGGATCAAAACAAGATCTAACAGTCAAAAGAATTTAAAACAGTAACTAAAATATAATGACAGATTATTAATGAATAGGAAGCTCAAAATTTAATTTTGGCATTGTTTTTCTTTCTTTAAAATTAAGAGGCCACAAATATAATGTCATAGATTCAGACTGGAACCAGATTGCCTTGGAATCAGACTACCCTGGGGATGTTTTCTGTCTCTTAGATAAAAATAAAGACTTTTCAGTGTTTTATTTTGATACTGACAATCTGGAAGAAGAACAAAAGTGGCATAGGAGTCACTCCAAATTAGTGCAAACATAAGCTTTTTCTCATTTGCGGAATGGAATAAAAATGGCAGAATTGTTTTTATTTCAAGTGAAACAGCTAACTAGCTTCTGAACCATAAAACAAGTGGTTTTTTTCTAACTCCAAAATTGCACTGCACTAAAGCGATTCCTTCAGAATAGAATAATAGTTTTCCTTAAGTTGGCAGTTTAAGTCACAGTCGTAACGGATTATAGTAGAATTTAGTGACATGTTGAGTTGAGTGAATTTAGTGAGATAACCTGTTTCAGAACTTTAAATTGCTGCTTTGTGTTCATTTGTAGCTCTATAATATGTATGTATTTTATGAAAAAGGTATTACTTTACTAAAGTGTATTAAAACAGTTGTCAAGCTTGTCCCCTTTCAGTCTGAGAATTGTGAACCTGACCATAGAATATTTTCTTACAGTATTTTCACCTAAATTCTTATTAAATTTGCTGTATTTCAACTAGATTAGAAGCCTGCACTTTAGAGGAAAAAGTAGTCATTGTCCTTCTTTCCCTTTATCAATGATTCGCAGCAGCAATGATGTGCCATTGTGCTGCCCATTATGCAAATATACCCATTTGTTTTCTTAAGTACCCTTGCACTTCACAAATTGTTATGAATCCTCTCCTTGAGTATTGAGTAAAGGTTACTTTACACATTAAGTTACATAGTAACACATATATTTTTAGTTGTGTCTATTTAGATTTTTTTGTCTTTTTAATAATCCGTAGATGAATTTTTATTTGTATCATTAATTGTAGAACAAAATGTACATTTAATTTTATTGATATTAATATTATATTTCTGTGACTATCTACCAGGAATTCAAACCTTTTTTTAAAATTTCATCTGAGAAATTCAAAGCACACTTGATATATGAATTCAAGTATTCATAAGCTCATCCAAAAAAATCATTTGCTAGAACATAGGTATTCAAAGTGGAGCTTTTAGCATGACTCAAACTTCCATCAGCATGCCAAACCTCAAGAGGAGTGAGTTTGAAGCATTCTGTTCATATATAATGCCAGAAAAATACCACAAATCATCAGTAAAGTTTTTTCACATTACTTGTAGTAAAACTCTACTCTTTTTAACTTCTTTCCATATAATGAGGCTCAAGTGGTAAGTCGGTTTAGTAGGATAGGGCTTTGTTTTGCTAATTGATGAAAAACTCCTGAGCTAGAAAAGGGAGATTAAGTTCATTACTTTTACACTCTCCCTGGCAGCTGGATACAGCCAGGGGTAGGTTAGAGCAGTTCTGAAGCTGCTCTATTGCTTCAGACAAAAATCACAGGCTGACCCAAGAAACACAAGACAGAAAACCAGATTTGCTCCATGCAGATTCTCTGAGAAGTTGTCTAGTATCTTAGATACATGAATCGTGTCAGTGATAAGAAACAGACAAACACCTTATCTCTCTGCAAATCAAAAGACAATTGCAAAATGCTATTGATTTTTTAAGGCTATTGAACTCAGGTTTCAACGATGGTGACAAATTCAAAAGGCTTGTTCTGCACTCACTAGGTAGAGAAATTTTAACTCATATATCCATGGGACTATGTTCCACTAAAAAGTCCATCTCCTTATGTAATGCACATAAACTCCCACTTCTAATCTAAATGTATCAAAAAAGTTCAATACATGTAACTCTCTTCTGAGTCTTGATTATGAACTTACGCTGGTGATCTACCTTTTTGGGATGGTAACTGGACCCAGTCTGCTGTGTTGAGATTCCAGGTACTGAAGGATACCAGAGTAAGTGTGACATTTTCTCAGTAGATATCTGCTGTAGAAACCTGCTGTACTAGAAATAGAAATGCATCATTATAAACCAGAAGAACTGCAAGGTGGTTTCTGTGCTTATTTTTCATGGTGACCTTACAGGAATAAAGACAGATATATATGAATTCCTTACCTTGGCTACCAACAAATAATGACAGGGAGCAGCAATCTAAAAACTCATCCACAAAAAAATGAAATGCTGAATGCTATTTAAATGAGTGAAAAATAAATCAATATGAAATTGTATATCTTTCCTGCTCTTTTTTTGAACTAATATATCCTTTTTCCAGGAAGTCATAGACAAAAATTAGATCACATTACTTTTTATAATAGCTCTTTACAGAAGGAATTGTAGCAGTGAAATGGATATTTAATGAACAATTCTGAGAATCAATGCAAGTTATATGAAATTAGGCAAAAGTTCTGGCAAATGTGTCAGCTCCATGTCTTTTTTCGACTTACAGATTTTGCGTGTTATTCTGGGTTTCTAGAGCTGAAAAATTTAAGAAAGAAAAATATTTTACAACTAATTCATAGAATATCTTTAAGATATCCATCATTTGTAAGGTTTGGATTCATAGAGGCTTCCCAAATCTACTTTGGAAAGCTGTTTAGAGCATAATAGGTGGTATCAATTACCCAATATCTTAGATTAAATAAATCTGGGTGTGCAGTAAGCAAGGAAAAATACAGATCTGAGAAGACAGCAGCAAGCAAAGTCAGTTCTGAATGCCAGAATCAATGCTGTGGTTAGAACAATAAATTGGGAATGAAGTTGCAGCTTTCCGTCTTCCTTTTTATGAAGTTGTTTAGAAGTTGTTTTTAATGGCAAAAAATGAAAGTTCTGTGAACATTCATGGATTCAGGACTTGTCTAAGTGTGACCTTTTATTCTGTCTGACCTTCAATCCACATCTAGCTTTTTTTCTTTAAAGCTAAAAATTCCTGTGCTGATGAAAAAAAAGTGGCCCTCTAGTAATAATATCCCAACTAAATTCTACATGTTTGCTCTAGAGAAAAAGATACAAATATGAAATAAAGATTCTCTTTCAGAGAAATAGGAAGTGAAAAAAGTGTTTGGGGATGATATTTCTTTTCTGCCAGTGGACATATCTTGTAACATTTAAACTCTGAGCAAAGTCAAAAGAATTTTATTTTTGCACTTGCATGAAAACAATAGATCCCACTACTTAGTTTTCTGCATTTGTAAGAAATGATTCATATAAGCAACAGTAAGCTCTGTTTTAAACCTTAGAAAAATTGGTCAATAATTCACCTACTCCTTCACTTCTACCCTCTCTCCCAATTATTAAGATGATGATCATATATGTCATTAATGCAATCTACTTAAGGAATTATACAAAGTAGATTAAAAAATAAAAATCAGTTAATTTAAGCCAAAAAACCTCAGTGAAAATAACAGAATTGTCGGTAAGTGATCAAGCCAATGGTTACCAACACATTTATAAAATAGACAGTTTCATTTTGTTGTTTAAAATATAATCAGACTTTAAATAAATTAAAACATGGGGAAGAGATGATAGATGGATTCTGTGCCTGTCCATTTATTCTATTTGTGATAGGTACTAGACAGATTAAATAAAACTCAGACTCTCACATTGTGGAAACTGGCACAATGTTGAACAAATTCACTCCACCTCCAAAGCCCATCAACACTCTGAATTTAACATGAGCTTCTACAATGCAGAAATCAGATGGAGATTTGCTGGATTTGCTGAATTTGCTGGAGATATTTGCTGTATTAGATTTTTAGCAATCATGATGCTAATATATCACAGATTCTGTAGCTAACAATAGAAGTCTAATATTTTGCCTTTTCCTATTATACAGAAACCTCAAACTGCAGAGCAATGATTTATACCCATTCAGACCCAGAACTGAACTCTTTTGGAACTTTTAAAATAGGCTTTATGTTTAATTTTCTTTTTATTTTTCAACTGCTTATGTTTCCTGCATATTGGCTCTATAATACCAGTCTTCTTAGGCAGTATTTTTTTTAAGTAAATAGCTAACATCTAATTTTTCCTTAAAGATAAAATTAACATAGGAATCTAACTTTCAAGTCCCTCTCCAATAAAATATACATGTGAATTACATCATAATGAGGCTAAAATTTATTGAAGTACCAGACAGAATTCAGAAGAGAAAGCAGAATGAACATCTTTGACTACATGACTTCATGGAATAAAAACTATAGATCAAAATTAAATAAAAATGAGTTCTGAGACAAATGAATTACAAATGTGCCAAGAAATTTTCTGTAAGTATTAACACTGGGAATTAAGGGTTAGAATCACATAGTTGTAGAAAAAAGATACCTCAGATTTAATTTCCTAAAATACTCCTCTGCAAGAGCAAAAGCAATTTCTGCTTGTATAATTATAGTAACATTTAAAAAACCTAAGATAATTAGGCGATAACATTTGTGAATAGAAGGCAGCATGGGATTATTTGGTTATTATAAAGAGAGAGATGGAGGGAAAAAAGTAAATCCATTCTAGCACACAGTAACCTCAAAGGGCATGTCTGCCTCTGCTGAAACACCTCATGGACTACTTTTCAGTTAGAGTCTCTTTAACATTTTCTGCAAATGGAAAAATCCCACTTAGGAAAAGCAGTGGGGTGTTCTATTTCTATTTTTCCAAGCCACTGATTGCCATGAACTATGACATTCACTTTCATATTAAGACATCTAGACCCATTTGTTCTCATGTGAACATGAACTAAGTATCTTCCTCATATATTCAAGAAAGATTTAGTTAGTGAAGTTGACAGACCCTGCAGGATGACTCCACTGATAAAAGAAACTTCCTGCAGGCTTACACCAATGATCCACATATGCCAGTGCTGTGGCCTTGGTGGGAGCACTAATGCAGGCTAATAGGGAAGTGTGACACATTCGGTAGCATAGAAGTCTGGCTGCTTTTTGTTTGAAGTCCATTGCTCTCCTATGCCCCTGTAATTCTCTAGTTTAGTAGTACAGGTTTTAGAGAGTACATCCCTGCCTAATCTGTTGCTATCCTTTGTTGGACATATTGGCCTTTAATTTAACCTGTGGAAGTCAGTAGGTGTAAAATTCTGACACCACCATTCAGGCTCTAGGGGCACTTGAGATGCCCTAAAATGCCACATTTTCTTCTGCTGCTCCAGCCTTCTCTGGTCTCATGTGGGTCCTCTGCCATATATAATCCCATGTGGAGATTAATTAACTCTGTGAGTATCTGAAATGACATCAAACATCTCTGAGATCAGTGAACAGTTGTGGGAATCGAGGACACAGGAATATCTCCTGTGCCTGTCCTGGGAGGTTTTGTTCTTCAGGAGAGCACAACTTTTAGCCTTTGGCCATGGAAACAGTTTCCAAGACTTTGTAAGAAGTTGAGTTTTTGTAAGTGTATATAGTAGATTATATTGTAGTTTATCACAGGGTGAAAAAGTAGATTTTGGGTTTCAGTAAGGAAGGTAGATGAAAGACAAGATGGAGGATTTTTGATGTTAACTTAGTCTTCTTCTTTCTTCTTCATCTACTCCATTTTCTGCAGTTTTGGGTAGCACAGTGATTGGTTAGACAAAGTCACAATGCAGATGTAAAGTGACTGAAGAATAATTAGGAATTGATGGAAAAATTAAAACATACTATGTGTTAGGTACATTGTAAAACTTAATTGGATGAGGTATCTGTATAAGAATACTTTTGTGTCTTTTGCATTTTTCTGGCACATGTCACTGAAGTCATCTGTTGTCATCTAAGTCTCTGAACTTTGGTAAAGAAATAATGAACAACTGAATACTGGAGCCAGCGAGTCCTGCTTGTCTCATTCCTGGTTCCTGACCCTGGCACAGACTTTTCCAAGCGGGGGATGGTGGCCAAAGACTCCCACAAACAGTGAGAGCTTAAGAACCTGGCTCAGTCACAGATACATCTGTGCAGACATCCACATTTAGCTGTCATTATTTCTGATTCACTGACACCCCACCATCTGACATATATAATCTTCACTCAAATATAATAGCACTGTAACAAGTCTGTAAAAAGAACAGATTATTTTTGATTGTCTTCTCAGTTGTCAGAGATAACCAGAAAGTGTGAATTTGCAAGTTTGTGGGGCATTGAGTACCCTAGCATGTACTGAAATAGTCCGGAAATGAAATGAAAATTCATAGGGCAGCAATAATTTTTTGTTGTTTTTAGTTTCCAATGGGAATCCTTCTGATGACAGAATATAAAAAATATAGAAAGAATATTATACTACAACTGGACTAGCTTTTAAGTCACTCCCATCAAATTCAGTCTCTTTGCTAGGGTAGATTTCTTCATGGAAATTGCAGGTTTTGCTACTAAGTGCTTTCTTCATTATTTATAAAACTGACCTCCTTATTGGATAGAATTTCCCTCCTATGCTTACAACCATGTTATTCCCAAATTACCATAGACCATTCTGTCAGAAAAAAAAAAAAAAAAAGAAAAAAAAAATATGTCACAAAATATATAGGCTAAACGAATAGCGCATTCTTCATGAGAAAAGAAGAGTTTGGTCTATGATTACTATGCAGTAACAGATGGAAGAGGGAAATGAGATTAGTTTTAAACCAATATTTTTGAGGCCATAGAATTCTCAAAAATATTTTTGTTTAAGGTTCACACAATTTAGAACTAAAGATAGAAGAGGGGAAAAAAACTAACAGAAACCAATACAGAAGCTCTCTTTCTTCCTTAATAATAGTTATTTTTCTGAAAATTGCATTTCTGCTGCATAATCATTAACCCTAGTAATCAGTATTCTGTTAGTCTGAAGGCTGTGGGAGTTGAAACTTTCTGCTAAAGGATTATCAGCCCAAGAATATTAGCTATATGCTTCAGTAACTATGCAAACATGTTTATATCCACTGAAATTATGTGATTAAAAATTAGGCTTTAAGGACAAAGATTTCAATTTCTTTTGCAGGACCTAGCATATGTTCAATAAGGGAATAAAGCCTCCACAAGATACATAATATTTAAAATGAAACAAAGATCTTTACTTTACTTTTTTACTTGTTTACTTTGTTCACATGTCCAGGCATTTCCTTTATAGTTTATCATTTAATAGAATGATGAGGATCTAATAACAGTCAAATTTATAAGAAGAGAAAGTCTTTAATTTTCCTTTCTAGTTAAACTACGTTTTTGTCGCTAATATACCCAGTGCTCCTATTTGCATATCTTCAGATGCAGCTCAGGATCTAAGGGGGGTGAAACCTGGATCTTCCTGTCTCTGTTGAGCACTCAGCAGTAAATAAACTTGTATTCTGATTACCAGATCTGGAGTTCCCTCTAGGCCAAATATTTAACACATTGAAACACTGGGAAATGAGGTAAACTTATGCTGAAAGGGGGAACATGCACTCTTTAAAATTTAGCTGTTGGTTACATTTTTATGAAGTAAAAGAAACCATGAGTGTAGAAGTTGTTTTGAGCAAGCTAGAAGTAAATTATATACTGAAGGACAGAAACAGGAGACAACTGTATAATTTTCTGAGTGAGATATCTATAAAAAGTGACCCACCTCTCAACCCCTTGTATTTTCTTTATGCCTGTACATAATGATGTGTTACTATTCCAGGAAAGAATAAAAAATAGGTTAAGGTGTCTGCATAAGAGAAAAAGATTTTTAAAAAGTCTTCATTTAAAAGACAGAGTAATGCTTATGAAAGTACTTCTCAATGTGAACCATCTGGTTACTGTGACAATTTGGAGGTGATTTTTATTTTAGCACAGTAAGCTCAGAATTGACTGTTCTGATCACTTTTGATAATAGCAGATCTTGCTGTATGTAATTTTTGAAACAAGCTCCATTCCTAAAGTAATCATTACTCTTCTAACTAAAAGAACAATGATTAAATGGTGGTAACCAGTTCAATACACAGAATTGACTATTATAAACATATGTAGCATTTATTTACATGCATTCATGTATCTACCCAAACCCACCAAGTAGGCACGTCATATTTCACAACTGAAGAACTATATGTCTCCTTCAAGAAATATAAAGGAAATGGAAATGTCTACAGAAGAATTTTAAATCTCCTTTTCTTTACTGTCCTTGATACCCATCCAAATTCTTTGGTTATTCAGGATCTATTCTTACACAGGGAATTTTATGCACATGGATGTTCATTAACTTCAAAAGGATTTGCAAAGACATAAGATAATTGTTTTCTAGGACAGTCAGCCTAAAGGTCATTAGAGCCAAAATGTCAGAAAGAATTATTGAAAATAATTTACACCAGGTTTACACCAGAGAAAATGTTTATAGAGTTAGACTTCTGCTGGTATCTAAATCTCATCTCTGCACATTTTAACAAGTAGGTTTTAAAAAGAATTCCAGTACAGTTCATCTTTTCTTAATAAAATTGATTCATAGTAGTTGAAGTCCAAGCCAGGGCTCTTAGAGTAACTAATTTGAAGATAAATCTCACTTTTAAGGAAAGATTTGACCTTTGAATGAATGAATGTGGCTTCCATTATTGTAATGAAAATTGCATGTGTGCAAAATTTGCTCCTTAGAAAAAATGATATAAAATAAACAGATAATAAACTGCATCAGTGCAGTCAGGGAAGCTAACTGCATAGGAGGGATTTCCATTGGGATGTATCCTTAAATGCTGAGAAAGGAAACTTTGGAAATAATACTTATAAAACTCACTAGCTCATAAAATCTAGAGCTTTCTAAATATAAAGTGAATTTTACTCTCATCCAAATAGATAATTTTGTAAATACAACAAAACAAAACAAGAAAAAACATCAACCACCCAAGTAGAATTTCTAGATTCTTTTCCTTTCCATGTGGAAGAAGGAATGTAAAAACATGGGAGAGGAACAATCTTCATTTTTGGAGACATGCTCAAGAATAAAAAACACTATAAAGACTATAAAGACAGAAAAGACTCCATATCTTTTCTTAAATAATGTTAACATTACGTTTACTCATACCACTTTATTCTTTTGGCAAGGAGTAGAGAATAATCACACAAAGATCTAGCATGTGTTAAGTTCATTTCAGAAATATACAGTTTATTTGCTGTAATCAAAACAACCTTACATCAGTGGAATTACCCTACCACAAAAGGAGAGTTTTCACCCATGCAGTGCAAAACTACAGGGAAATTGTACTGATTGTCTCAAAATGCCAAGGGTTTGCTCTGATTTTTTTCAGATCAATTTCAAGCTCTTATTTTCAAACACATAGTATTGAAAGCAAGAAAGTTTTCCTATTTTTTTCTAGGATACTCTTTCAAAATCTTTTAATGTTGTTTTTTCCAGTCCCCTTCTTTAATGCCATTGATCTACATCTCTTCAGCTGGGCATCCATTATTAAGTGAAGCAATTACCCCCTTTCTTCTGGGGTTTGTCAAGATAGACAAGCTGACTTTGTTCAACTGAAAGTAAAAGAAAATGAGAAAGAAAAGACAATCATATTGTTAAAAAAAAAAGAAAAAGGAAAAAAAGAAAAAGAAAAAAAGGGAGAGAGATAGGATGAAAGAGTCACATGATGTTTGTAGTATTTTCATTTCTTGCATTTTAGCCAGTAGACTACTTTGTCATAAAAGGTTGGGCACTTTGTTTCCTAACATTAAGCTTTGTCTTGAAACAAAAACAAACAAGAAGGAAGGCACTGCCCAACATCTACTGTAACATGTTTTTTCTTTAGTCTCAAGGAAATTTTTCCTGATGATATTTATTTTGCAAAGGTATGCTGATCTGAAATAATTCAGAGAATCAACAGCTACCAAAGAAGACTAAAGTAGAAGGAAACATAGTCCAAAAGGAATAAACTGTGTACTTTTTATATAGTTACATATTTTGTTCCTCCAGGGAGCAAGTGTTATCTTTCTTTGTCTCACCAAAGTAGGTAACCTGTTATCATCTTATGACAATAGAAACTAACACAGACTACATGTATACTGGTAGAAATGGATAAGGATGTGTTTCTTCCCCATGAGTTTTTTCTAAGTTACTTCTAGTGTAAGCTCCAATATGGCCTTCCCCACACAGCACAAAGTTCATTATTTACACCTCTGAACTGCTCTCTTGTGGCATCTAAAGCCCAATGAGAATGACCAACATCAGGAGCTAGACCTAGGTTTTCAAAGTTTTTAATCAATATCAAAACCATAGCATTACATACACTTTCAAATCACGCCCAGATTCTAGTCATTTTCATTTTAATTAGATTTAGTCATAAGTGTGATTTTGGTAATGCATTTAAACTAATGAATTGCTCACTACCAGTCTGCATACTGTTACACACATTTCACTCTTTTAAAAAGCTGGTTTTTTTCAGTAAGATGCTCTGAGGTATCCTCCTGAATAATCAAAGACTGCAAATTATTAGCTGGAAAATCTGAAAGAGCAGCTTTATTCATTGCTGTGTTCCCCTTCACAGATTCCATAAGCCCTCTATCTTATAAGAGAATCTCTAAGTTTACTGTAAGAAAAATCTTTTCACTTCAGGAAAAAACTTGGTTACAGTTAGCAGGCTTGATTGAGACCCTGGAGGTTCTCCTTTCTGTCTTTCTCCACGTTATGTCTTCTATAGACAGTTAAAAATAGTCTCTAGGAAGCTTGAAGGAGGTCATCCAAGTGGTCAGACTAAATAAATATACCAGACCTAGCTTTCTGAAATCTAGTCTGATGAGAATCAAATATTTTTTTTCCATTTTTGCCTCATCCTGTTATACAGTTAGTGAAACAGATGCCTTGGAACCAAACTGCACTTCTAGCAAAGTCTTTTTTAATGCTTCATGTTGTCTAGGGAACTATAAGCCAAAATCTTGGTCTAGGAGAGTTTTAAACACTGGAAAATTTGGGAAAAACACTCCTTTAAAAAAAGTCAGACCATTTCTAATTTAGAAAAACAGTTCTGAAGTGATTAAAAAATTTTTAATATGTTTGGTTTGGGGTTTTTTTTTTTTTTTTTGTTTTTTGTTTGGTTTGTTTGTTTGTTTTCTGGTTTTTTTCAAACTTCTCTTAAATTGTTTATTTAATTTCTCTGTTCTTGTCAATATGTTCCAAATTTTTATAAAAATATATGGAAAAAATAGGGGCAGCGGGTAGAAAATAGCTATGTGATGAAACAGAAAGAAAATATGTGATAATTCAATATATTAAATGCTTAACTTATATAATAGTTTTGAAATATTCTTCCATGAAGTCTGTGTGGTGAATTTGATCTTCATGTGTGAGCTACTAAAAGGGTGGTGAGACCTCAGTCTGTGCATAATCAGCAACAAGAAAGTCCTGCATTTTAAGTTATCATCATTTATATATTACTGCCCTTAACATCTGAAGTGAGATTATAAACATCTTGGCTAGCTAGCCATTTAAGACTTCCGCAAAGAGTTTCAAAATATTTAGCAGTATTATATGCCTTGACATACTATAATATAAAATCATTTTCTTATAAATATATGCATATACATATTAACAAGTATTTGTTTAACTTGTGTTTTCTGTAATAAAGAAACTTCAAAAATCTTAAAGCAGGATTTAACTAGACACATAAATATCTGATCTCTTGACTTAAGCAATGTAGAGATGGAATCAGATTTTGGCCTAGGCTTTTCCTGAAGATATGGATGCCAAAAAATGAGAAAGTTTGCTTTTCGTCATTTGCAGGTGTGAAAAATTTAATGCATGTAACTATGGTGATTGAATAAATAACAGAAAAAATTTGGAAAAAGTGTAGTACTGAGTTTGATTGGCAGCTTGCCAAAAGACTTCCCCTGGTTTAGACAGAGAATTTTTATTATTGTCCAAAATTATAGTGGAAAGTAGCTCTTGTAGATCTATGAATATAATTAATTCTCATAGGAAAAAAAAAAGTAAGAGCCAACACAAATACACCTAAAGAGATAAGTCTAGAGACTTCCTGCATGGTTTTACGTACCTAGTTGTTTTAGGAAAGAAGACAAGTGAGATCAGTCCTGCCTTTGAAATGTCACTCTCACACAACCTTCAAAATATGCCCCTTAGGGCTAATGAGTTCAGAAGACATTTTGATGTCCTCACATGTACCTTGAGACACTTTCAAAACCAAAGGGGTACCATTTCAAAGTCATGCCAAATAGTCAAATAGTCAATATTTCTTTTTGTCCTGAGCTAGTCTGCAATCACCATGCAATGATTAAAATGTAACAGCTCTCCTTTGTCAGAGGAAGGGTTGTCACTTTGTTTATGGTACAAGCTGTGTGTTTTCAGTCCCAGGGAAAGGCCATCTCCTTAATTGTTTCAGATTCTGAGAGCAGAGAATCTCACTGGTAGTTGAAGATGGAGCCCTGTAAGTGGTACAATGAAAAGCCCATTACAGATGGAAATATCTTCACATAATTCTGTTGTTTTGTATTATAAATTAATAAATTAAGCTGAGAGAGATTGGCAACAAACTGGGTTATGATTTGAGTTTCCTGCTTTTTTAAATCTTTTTCTTTAGAAGACACAAATTTAAATGCCTGCAGTTTATTATAATTTCAAAATCATGCATGTGAGTAAGTTCACCCCAATAGAAGTCCTGCAAGTTTAAGTAAATTGTACTGAACCTGGTGCTGACTGAATACAAAGAGGAGGTGATAAAGGACATGCTCTTTTTTAAGGTCAATTTTTTAATGTGGGAATCATAATATTAGCATGCAAGAAGATACTAAAGCTGTGATGTTGACATTTTGTAGTGCCTTTTTCCACTGGAACAGTGATCCATTGATAAGAAAGTTGTCAGAAACTTATTATACGTGAATTTTAAACAGAATTTAACTGCTATTTCAATTACAATTACAGAAGGTTTTTTAAATATGAATGACTGCTATGAATCACAGTCCCACACATGGTTTTCTGAATCTAGCTCATTTTCAAAAATTTTCTAGTGTTTATTCAGAAAAATCTTTGGAGAAGGATTTTTTCTAAAAGCTGTTAGAAACAAGATACGCTCATTCATGAGAATCACGTCTACCTATAATTGCCAAAGCTGTATGACATTAACAGAAGGAATTGCATTCATTTTTTATTTATTTATTTTTCATTTCTCCTATTGTTCCAAACAAAGCTTTTTATTTGAACCTTTCCAGAACCAAAATTTGTTTTCCCTGATTGTTTTTGTTTTTGTTTTTGTTTTTGTTTTTTCAATTTTGCATGATATTTCAGTACAATAGCAAACCAAAAGGCTGAAACTGAAGGAAAGCATATTGATTGCCCTGTAATATATATTTGAAAATTGCTTCTGCAATCAAATTCTTTTGATTTGGGTTTTAATAAGGAGCTATTTTTCACAAACATTTGTATTCAAAATTCTCCATAAATTTATGAACTCTGAGAACTTTTACAAAATGAACTTTTGCCCTAATATAGTGTAAAGTTAGTACTTTTTACCATACTGTATCATTAATATTATGGTTTGTCAAAATGAAAAGGTCATTTATTAGTGAAACAATAGAAAACAGCTTACAAAAGGGAAAACAGAAAGATGTTAACAGGTGGGAAGGCACCCCATTTTGTTGTATACATACTCATGTTTCTATTTTATAAGTCGTTTTGCTTGCAGGCAGTTTAACAGCTTGGACAATCTCTTTTTATTTTGAGCAGAACAAGTTAGGCCATCATCTCATTATTATCTGTTAAACATAAAGTACCTTATCTATTTCTTAGTTATATGTAGCCCACCTGTTTTAACTCAGGCAAAATTCCCACTTAAGGTAGAAATTTTCATATATTAAGGACTTGGTGACTTGGCCTTCATTGCCAGCCCAAATCAATCAAGCTACTTATGGTAGCTTCAGATTGCTCAGACTTGTCCTTCTGCACAAGAGGGTGGGGAGTGTTTAGCTTACCCAAGGGGCTGATTATATACAAAAGCTGTTCTCAGACATGAACAATGGCTCAGATTTCATAACACAATCACACCCTAACTCCTAATGCAACCCTGTTAATGCCCTGTCCACCCTGTTTTACCACTGCTTCCATAGTTATGCTGTTGAGAAGAACCGGACAGATCATTAAAATACACGGATATTTTTAGATGGAACCTGTTTCCTGTTAGTGTGGCTATGCTGAACATGTCTCTGGAGATACACATTACACCCATCTAATATGCCATGATGTCATAGTATAAAATCTAGTAAATCAAAACACAGGAATATTTAAGTTACCACATAGGAGGAGCTGAAGGACTAGTCCCAGAGAAATTGCATATAATTCCTTTATTCAAAAGGCAGTAGATGAGAAGAGGATCTGGAGCAGATGTGTGAAGAGTGTCAGAACTGAAAAAGCACCATCACAGTTACAACAAAAGATCAATGTACAAAGAATCAAAGCTAGTTAACAGACAAAGCATCTGCAGCACAGCTGGATTTACAGTGCTCAGGCATGTCATTTAACATGGAAACGGAAGAAACTGGGCAAATTCATCCCTCCCAAAGCAAGTCTTTCCTAGAGAAGATTTGTTTATTTTGCAATTTAAATGGTGATATATCTGTTGACACATGTTAACATTAACTTTATATTCATATTTACTTTAACCAGTAAACTGAGAGAAGTATCTGTAAACAATATAAATTTACTTTAAGACTTCATTTAAGGGAAATTGCATGTTAGTCTGGAAGCTATCAGAACAAATTTGTCAAATAACATAGCTTCCCTGTTTCTTGATAGCAGTAAGAACAGATCACTGCTAATAAACCTGCAGTTGTCGTTAGAAAAGCCCGAAGAGCTTTGTGGTTTAATAGTCCAAAATGTGCAAATAATTTATATTTTATTTGTCTGCTTTGATTGTCTGGCCTTGAAACTTTTGAATAAATTAAACTGTACCTCTAGTTCTCTATTACTACTGTCATTTTATAATACATCTCTTTCAGTGACAATGACAGTCTGCTGTCAAAAAAAACTGAAAAAGAAAACAACAAAACCAAAATCTGCTGGGAAAATATATGCAGGAGAAAGGAGAACAAGGCATTATACTGTAAAATGTATATTAAATCAAAAGAGATTTCAAATACCATTTCAGAGACATTGTCTTAAAAACAAGAGCAAAACACTGAACCCGCAACATGACTGAATTTATATAAACCAAAATAACAGGGAAATGAAACTTTATTTTTGTGACAGATCTCAGTGCAAATCAATGATGTGGCTTCATAATCTTTTGTTGTTTCTTGAGTGTTTCAAGTAAAATTGGAACTTTCCATGAGTGGAAAAACTTAATTTAGAGACAGAAATAAAAGTAAAATATCTGATTCATTGACTGGCTAATCAACAATAGTCATAAACAGGAAAAAATATAAGAAATGTTCAGAGTAGCAGGGTAGGAGACTTGCTGGCCTTTTCTTCATCTCTGGCTAACTTATTTGAGGAGACAGATGTCTGGCTTCATTTTCTTCAGGTTTGGGCTTGCAGGAGATGGTCACATGCTGCAAACAGAACAGCCCTAACAGACCTATAAAGTCTGTTAAATTGAAAAAATTGAGAGAAAAACACTCATATGTTCCTCCATCTAGTCCATCAAAGAACCTAGAACGGTAGCCTCTGACTTTTAACAAGTTATATTTCTAAATTATCATATTTTTTATATTGCTTTTCAGTTCCAGGCATGATTTTCTTCCCATGGAAAGCAAGAATCTCAGGACTATAGTTTAATTTTGAATCCAAACAGCATAGTTTTCGTCTGTCATCTTTATGGTTGAAGGAGGGTTCTGTAGTCTGCGTTTCAGCATTCATCACCTGTGCAGTCCTGGAAGAACTATAGAACAACCAAACATAGCAGAAACACAGCAGTCAGTAATCAGCAGAATGAGTGGAAAAAAAATACCACAAAGTTTCAGAGAGAGAATGCACATTCAAGAAGATGCTGCTACTTTGACACAGAGCAGATATCTCTGCAAAAGGGAAGAGCTAGGCAGTCATTTGAATGATTCTTTCAGCCCTGGCTCCAGGCTAAAGACCATGCTCTTTGTATCTACCATACCTCTGGAACCCATACCTCCTGCCTTTGCATCAGCAAAACATTATATTTAAAGGCATTCAGAGCACCAACTTCAGGGGTCAGCAAATTCAAGAATACGCATCAATCAGTCTTCTATACCTTATAATCACTCAGCAATATCTATAATTCCTGTTCGTCTATCTAGTGACCTGATGACACATGAAATATAAACAACTGGTGGCCAGTATTGAGCCTTGTCTTATATCAGCCTGTGGTGAGAGAAAGAGTTGGACTCCCACATAATAAGAGTGAAAACAGCAACTGGAGATTGTAAAAGCTGCCAAATCTCTATCTCCCTGCTGTCAGGAATCAGCTGATATTGCCTTTTTAAGTTTCCAGGCCATCTGCTTGCTTCCTTTGCATTTTCTCCCAGGTGTCAGCATACCGGCTTTTAGAGCTATATCTAAAGTTATACCTAAAATTGTTCTTAATTTTCTTTTATTGGAGATTCAGGTCAAGGCTATCCTGTTCAGTTTACTACTTTCTGACATATCAGTCTAATGCATTGCTATGGGGTTACCTAATCAAATCAATCATATCCACCATTCACTTAAAATGGCAGTTCATCAGTCTGACTGTAAATCTACGGTCAACAATAGTTTCATCAATACTGGAGAAAACAATAGTTTAGACAGGCACATGTTCATTGTCCTGTGTTCCCTATAAACTGAAAATTTGCCTATTTTTATGAGACTTGGGAGGTACAAGATATTTTGATTTGTGCTGTGGAAGATAAGGATAAGTATGCGATGAAGACCAAAGGCATTGTAATCATTAACACAGTTGATCATATCTTGTCAATTTTACATATTACTAATGTGACCAAAGTTGAACTACCAGGTATCTCTGCATTCAGGGTGCATGACTGATAGAATATTATTCATAATTTATTTTATGCTTTTTTTTCTGTCTTGGTGCTATCAAAGGTTTTTTGTCAAGCATACTGAAGCTTTTAAAATCTGAAAACCTGGAAAAATGCTTAAGGTTTCAAATATATAGGAAAGGTATATAGGCCTGAAATATGTCAATTAAATTATTCTGGTTAAATTAATTATTCTATTAAACCTTTACTCCTCTTACAAACATTCTTACTCTGGGCTAAAGAGGCTGATGTCACTTATGTTTAAGCTTAGCCAAAAAAGCTACACACCATTTAGTATAAATGTGAATCCACTCAGGAAGACTTACTGAAAGGTCCTTTTATCAACACAGACATGCTTTACTCTCCTTCTGGAGGCTTTGACACTAATGGATTTTATCAAAACCATACTTTTCCATTAATGCAGCCTTTCTGGTTTGTTGGCAAGATACACTCTGTCACTCTGTTGAAGTCACCCATCAACTATTTTTTAATCACCATTGTCTCTTCAATAATACAAGTGACAGTTGGAAAATTTATCTACTGTAACATTTTGATGACCATTGACATGACTGTAGAACAGTTTATAATTAGTCAGTAACAATAAAGATGGTTTTTCTAGCTACCAGATGAGTAGTTTATGTATATGTTTAAATGTATCCAGAATCTTTTGTAACAAATTGAACTTTGAAATCATGTTATCCTTTAATATCAAGCATTTTGCAAAATTACACTAAAATACAAAGGACATTAATAGTCTTCTGAGATAAAATAAGCGATCACAATGTAACTTACAATGTGTTTGAAACACGCATCTCAAGTTTTGGCAATGATATGGCACCTATATTGAAAAAAATTAGGAACACACCTCATGAAAATTGCAATTTCAGTGCCTTTACCAAAGCAAAACTCATACAGATTGCAGTTCTGCAATAGTGTTTTATTCATATAATTTTTCAGAATATTAATGGTTACTCTAATACAGCCAAATCTGCTAAATATTAAACCTGAGAACTCGTATTTCCTTCATGACAAATAATGCTGATTTTACATTTTATCCTGCAAAGAAGGGAAGTTAATTTTACTTTTCTGCTTTTGCAGCAGGTACAAGTAGGAAATTAAAAGCTGTAGCCCCTGCTCCAGTGTTATACTGAGGTTTAAACTTCCAAAAGATTCTTTAACTTATCTAATTTTTCTTCATGTTAAACCATTCTGTCAGTGCTTTAGTATGATGAGTATTATTTTGTAGAAAGTCTGCAAAAATAATCACATAGGGAATTATGTTTCCAGTAGCTTATTAAATTCCCAAAAAGAACCCTATTCTGATTTTCATTATCAAGCTGTTTGCTTTCAAAACTGAGCATTCATTAGCATGCAAAAATGGAAATGAATTTTTTATATATATATACACACATATATTTTTTAAAGGAGCATGAAAACATCAGGAGTGGCACATAGACTTGCTGCTTATGATATAACCTAAATTATTTTCCCCACATGAATGCCTGTGTTGGCAGAAGATCTAACAAAAATGTGTTGATATCTGTCTATCATAAACAGATGTGGAGGATCTGCTCCTGGTATTCCTAGTGCCGTTTCCACAACAGATGATATAAATTATGAGCCTAGTCTTTGAATATCAAGTGTCACAATAATACATTCACTATTTTTCAAAATATATTGAACATCATATAGACAGATGAGCAACTGAGATCTTCTGAGGGAGAAATTTGTTTTCCTAGTATGCTGATCCTGTCTTGGAACTCATTTGCTTTAACCAAATATAAATACAACACAGAAGGTCAGTGGTTTGGAGTATGGGTCTTTGTCTTATTTTTTTCTTTGTAATAAATCTCCATAAAGGTTATAGCTCACTTAATATCAGATACAGGCCAGAAAATCTTCCAAAAGGAATTAATAACAATCATCCCATTTTTTCTATGCTTTATTAAACTGTAATCTACTTCAATCATAATATATTAAGATAGTAGTAATGATAAAAGAATGTATCAAAATCAGAAAATTCCTCATCTTAGCATAAAAAAAGGACAACATACCTCTCAGTGAGGACAATATATAATATTTCTCTGAGTATTAGGAAGAAGTGAATAAAAATGAAACATGTCATAGCACCAGCCCATATGTGTGTCTGTGTATCTATTATTGGTTTAAATATACATACATTAATAGTAATTGTAGGAAAATATTCCTGCATGGTGTTTGCTTGTAGATTAATGATTGCCTGGTATAATTAATGATACTGACTTTACATACTTCAGTAATGATGTTATTTATGGAAAGGATATGGGATCAATAGGGCTTGATTGATGGAATATTTGCAGGTTTAAGTACTCCTTTTTTTTTTTTTTTCTGTTTGAAAACAATTTAAGAATATGTGTGTTAGCTATATTTCTATTCCATTTATTCTGCATTTGTGTGAATGCGTTTCTACAGAAAAATAATCAAATTCACATTCTATGTTTGGAGTATAATTTCCTTTATGTGATAGAAATTAGAAAAGTGGAGTAAGTTAATGCACTGGAAACATGTCAGATGATTACATTATATACAGGCCTTAATAACATTCAAACACATTCAAAAGTCTTTCTTTTCCAAGGGAAGATATGGAAATATCAAACCAAAAGCAAAATCTCACATAATATGCATTTAAATTTTCCCCAAATATATGAATTGAGCCAGTGAGTTTGAAGCAAGAAAAAAGCCAGTTCAATATTAAATTGACGGTTCAATCTTAAATTAGTGTATGTAATTTAGGCACATTTTTTTAATCCAAGGGGAACAAAGACTGCAAACTTCACTTCTTGTTGGCATTATCTGGAACATATGTGAACCAGTTTTCAGAATGCATGTCTTCCTGACATATATAATATTTTTAGTACCATTTTTAAAAGAATATGGAGAGTTGCTGTAATGAAATCACTGAAAAGAAATTAGAAATAGAGTCAAGGAATGGAATGCACATTCATGAATTCTTTGAAGAATGGCAGCTAGGAGAGATGTCCCTTCCTTTTCCATGACTAGGATGTGTGCCTATACCACTGACATAAACCTCAGGCTCCTTCATGAAATAAAATTGTATGAACTTCCCAATCAATAGACCTAAAAGGACATACTGAGTGCTTCTCTGTAACAATAGACTTAGGTACCAAATATCTTTATGCTTTCTGTTTTACTGAAACACTTAAATTTGTACCATCATGGCAAAGCAAGTTTTTTGGGGGAAGGAAAATATTAATATAACTGAACTGTATTTTCTCATATATAAAAACTGAACTCTATTTTCACATATATAAAAAATTCCATATGATATCACGTCTGATATTGTATCTCATATCCAGTGATACCTGATTATATATCACATAGTTCTGTCTTGATTTTTCTTAGGAAGTTTCGATTCCTAATGCCAATGAACTGTTTTAGGCTGTATTTTCTATCTGTTCCCTTAGCATGTTTAATTTCCAGTAGTTACCACTATGTTCTGTGTACCTCACAGAACATTTCAAACACCTGTGTGCACTAATTTTGTTCTTTTATCTAATTTTAGAAACCTTACAGACAAACTGATCAAAGAAGGAAAGGCTTGTCTCCCTTAAATGCAGTCTGCCTGTAACAGTGATTAAGAAAAGCACTCAGTACATATTTAAATTCTCTGAAACAAAATGAGACTGATTCAAAGTTCTCTGTAAATCAGGGCCTCAGCCTCATAATTCTAAACACTTTTGATTTCTTTATGAGAAAGCATTGCTGGTGGAAATACAGATTCAAGGTTTTGCATTTGATTTCTCCAGAACACACTTGCCTACTCAACAGCAAAGTAGCTACATAGGCATGAGTTCACCTATACATTTGGGTATCCAATTCAATAATCTAATTATGTTACATAGTTTGTGTTGCAAAATACAAAAATTATTCTTCAGTTTTGCAGTGTTCTTACTTACTTTAAAAAAACATAATATTGCTGCAGAGCTGCACTGTCCCTTTTCTGCTATCACTGCATAAACAAGTACTAGAGACTATATTTTAATGAATTAGGAGAATAGCACATTTTAAATTCATGGTCTATTTCTTTTTGCTACATAATTTAAATGCAGTCTATCATCTAGGAGATTTGGTTTTGACTTTAAGAAAACAATGGCTTTTGCTGTAATCAATCACACTTTGTACACATTATAATGTATAGTGTGTGTATATATATATATAAAAAACATATATACACATATACATATTGTAGTGCTTTGTGATGAAATTGGTATATCACCTAGTGTTGAAGTAACTGCTGACTTGAATTTGCACCTGATAAGAAGTAGTCATCTGTACAGTGGATGTTATCAAGACTTTTAAATATTTTGCAGAAGATGAACCGCTTATACATAATTTACCAAATAGCACTTAAAAAATACAGAACAGCCATTCTCCAGAAAGGAAATCCATACATTCACAATAACAGAGTGGAAACTTTGTTCATTTTGATAACTCCATAGCTCACTCAGATTAAAAATCAGTTTATCTTTCCGGTCTCCACAATGGACAGACAGAGCAAGCATTAAAAACTTCCAGATATGCTACAGGGCATCAGACAAGGTTCCTGAATAATTTGCTCTACTAGCAATAAACATGCAAGAATAAAAAAAAAGAATAATAAGTTGACCACAAAATCCATTGAGTCAAAATCCTCGTTGCTATTTGAACAGCAAGCAGTCATGCTGTTTATATTCTAACCCCTTTGAATGTTACTCTGTGCAGAAGATCCCAACAAATAATTATAGGGGTTTTGAGGTGGGGTTATTGTGGTTTTTTGTTTGTTTGTTTGAATTTACTTTTTATTTCTTGGCTTATTCTCTGTATTTGCCCACCTGTCTCCATCTTGGTGTTTGCAGCTACTTCTCATTACTAGAGATTCCTTTCCTGAAAGATCTTTTTTAGTGATACACCTATGTTGTTGATGTCAATATTGAGGACCAAGTAGATACCTGGAGTATCTACAAATATCCATCAGCCACAGATGGCCAAAGAATCACAAAGAATCAGGACAGGAATTAAGAATTGTTTTTCTCTCTTGCCTGCAGATACTTTTCTCACCATGTCATTTTACCCAAAGTTTTTTCTCAGGGATTTACCTTGGATGGATTCTGTGGGTCATCTCCTCCCTCTCCTGAATACATTGGCAGGCACCCCATCCAGCCATGACATTAAAAAAAAAAAAAAAAAAAATTTGGTAATTTAAACCCAGATGAGTCTTGGCCTTTCATTTAGTGGTCCTGAAAAGGAAAGTTCCCCTATTGTCTGAGATGACATAAATAGTCCAGACAACAAGGATGAGAAAGGCCTCTCCAAGCATCTCTTATTATTTTGTAGGGTAGATTCTTCTCAATCAATGTCATCTGGGTTTAAGATTAAGGTTAGAGCCAGGGTTAGAGATGACATAATTAGGGATAGGTCTGGGCCTCAAATTTTTTCTGTTCTTTAACCAAGACCTCTGTATCCCATATGGAGTCGTGCAGAATAGAACAAACTCCTGCTGGTCTCAAAATTCAAATACTTAAGTTATTAACTTATATGTCACAATGTATTGATCAATATACTCTTAGATTAGGAGATCTAACAAACAAAAATTCAATAAATCACTCATATACAACAACTAGAAGAGAGTTGCCACAGTCCTTCATTTAAAAGTGTAAGACCCTTTGTCTTAGAAATGCTGTGAGGTGGAATCAGTAGGAGTCTACATGTACACTCATTCTGTGCATGGAATGACTCTGCTCAGAGGACAACTCTTGGCACAGGAATGGACTGTGAGCACAGACCCACCTGTGGTCATTTGTGCTGCAGGAAGGAACATTTGTCTCCTAGGATCTCTAACCTCAAATATTCTGAAGGCAGATATTTTCATTCTTTCAAAGGGAGAAATGAAAGAATTAGGTCACAGATCTTTTTGCCTTCTAGGATATGACATTCTATCTTCAAAACAAGGACAACTTCATAGATTTTATAATTTTAACAATTAAAATATTTTTATATAAAGGATATATTTATTTTGACTATTTGCATAAGATAATGCTCTATGAGGCTGCAAGAAAGAAGATTCTCCTAGTTTCTTTCAACATGGGCTAAACACTTTGGTTGAATAAAATCTTCCCTTACTCCTTGCCTTGTCAGATGATGTCCATGATGTCCTGTAACACCCTGTAAATGAAATTCCTATTTTATTCCTATACGTGTAGGATGGGGCCATTTCAGAAATATCCAAAGTGTGCATAGAGAAGAAACAAAGGTCTGAAAATCTCTCATCTTAATTTGTTGATGATAGTAGGAAGATACTTTCTACAAAAGGGAGACATTCCTTGAGCACTTTTGACTGTACTTCCTCTCCAGGGAGGTACTGCTGCTCTGATCCAAGATTTCAAGAAGTGAACTGGGGAGGTGCTTGTCCTCCTTTAGAGCCAGCCACATGGAACTTTAGGACGTAAGCACAGACATGCATTCTTGCAATACTTAGACTAGTTTTGTGAAGAAAAATCTGCACCTTGCTACAAATCCTGTGCCTCAAGCTCTGTACTTTATTTCATTATGTTAATGAGTTAGCACTATATTATCACAATATATAATCATTGAACTATTAAATTTGCCAAGACTACCTCTGAAATAATTATTATATGTTCAGTTGTGCTAAACTACATTTTTGTGAGGGAATGGACATGGTGGAAAACTAATGAAGGAACCTGATAGAGATCATTATCTTTCTTTTTAGTATGATGACTTAGCAATAATGGCATGTAATCTAACAAGAACAAATGCCAGATTCTGCACCCCGGGTAGAATAACATTGGACACAAGTATAAATGGCAACAGGAGTGATTGGAGAGCAGCCCTGCTAAAAGAGGTATGGAGAGGCTGGTTGGCAGCAGGTTCGTCAGGAATCAGCAGTGAGCCCTGGCAGCCCAGAGGCAAAATGCATCCTGGAGTGCATCAAACACTGCATGACCAGCTGGGGAAAAGATGTGATTATCACATTGTACTCACTATTGATGAAGCCTCACTACAGGCAGTGGATCAGGCCACCACAATCTAAGAAGGATGTGATGGTCCCTTTATTGCCACCCAAAGGAGGTGATAGACCAAGTGGGTGAAGGGGGTGGAGGAAATATCCAGAGAGGAGCAGAGGGAATTTTGAGCTTGTCCATTTTGCAGAAAAGGAGGCTGAGGAGTGACCTCATTTCTCTCTACAGTTTTCTGAGACAGGGGCATCACTTCTCCCAGGTATCCAGTGATAGGACCCATGCGAGTAATTTGGAGCTGCACCAGGGGGCGGTTCAGACTTGTCATTAAGAAACATTGTTTACCAAGAGGGTCAAAGACTAGAGTAAGCTTCATAGAGAGGTCATCAATGCTCCAGGCCCATCAATATTTAAGAGGCATTTGGACAATGTTCTTCATAAAATGTTTTAACTTGCAGTCAGCCCTGAAGTGATAAGGAAGTTGGACCAGATAATTGCTGTAGGTTCCTTCCAACTGAAACTATTTATTTATTTTGATTGAATTATATATGATTCAATTCAATTAGATTCTGGATTACTTATGCATTTACTAACATAGCCCAGGTAAGGATCAGGTCCCATTTCCTCTCAACTGGGATTTATTAAAGGAATGTTTTTAGCTGGAAGGTTTTTTAAAAAATAAGATATATCATTCAGATGAAATATTGAAAGACTATTATGTAGGGAAAACTAGGCGTAACCAAACTTTATGAAAAAGGCTATTTTCCCTCAGAAGATATATTGAATATAACAGAAAACTGAAGGCATTGTCTATGGAGTTGACAATCATATGAATGGGTGAAGAGAGACTATGGAAAATGGAATGGGAAAAGTAAATAATTTAGAGTATTCCAATGGAAAATATAGAGATTTCAGCTTTTAAATGATTTCTAAACAGTTTTTTTAAAAGGCAGCAAAACAAGACATATCTGCTCTTGTACTCCAAGGAACATTTTTGACTTTTAAATGAAACATAGCCACAGAATCTGAAAATCTATTTGCATATATTCGTGGATTTCAAAAGTCAAAGGATATTGTCATTATAAGCCTTAATACAAAGGATTTTGGAATAAATTCAATAAATAAAAGAAAAGGAAGAAGTCAAAACAAAATGTAAATCCAGGGATAGGTCATGTAATTATTTTGGTTAAAAAATTAGAAGTCTTTGTGGTAAACCATTAATATTATGAAGTTATGTTTGGTCAGAAGAATGTTTTTACTTTAGATTAAAATCCTGTCAGGGCTTTCAGTGTTGTAATTTGCCTGGATCCAGCTTGTCAAGTTTCATTTGCTTGCAAAGAGAAACTAAATTTGTCATCTATCTGAAACAGCTAACTGTCAAGAAGCAGCTGAGTTTGATGGAAGGATAGAGAGCAGAAAATCTGAAACACAAAGGAAAAAAAATTCCCCTTCCTTTAGCAAGACTGCTTTCTCTTCAACAGACCTGTCCTGCCATAAGGCTTTTATAGCATAATCTCTGGCAGTAGACAGAACATGAAACTCATAAAAGCCTCCCATATAAGCAAGTAGAAAACTGGAAAAATACAGCTTGAATATGTTTCTTCCTGAAAAGAATGTCATGTAAAATAAAATTTTAAAAATTATCTTTATTGGATTTTGGGTTTTTTTCTTTCTGATTTTACATATACTTTTTCTCTTTCAGGACAAAAAGCAAAGCAAAAACAAACAAACAAGCAAATGAAACCCCCAGCAAAACTACTAGGGACCATGTCCTACACGTTTTGTTTTCTGAGAAAAGGCTAGTATTCACACACTTCTTTTTTTTTTGTTAAAATCAATAGTGGTTACAAAATTGTATCAGGGAGAAGACAGCACTTACTGATACTTAGAATAAAACAAGGCAGTATGAAAAGGATTCTCACTGCTGAAACAACTTTGTAATCATTGTCTCCTTGCCTCATATTAGACCCTTTCTGCTCATGTTCTGGTTTGAAAGCAAAACCAGTGAAAGACTCCAAGTCAGAAATACAATTTAATAGGAGAAAATAAAATACATGCAATAGTACGAAAGTAAACCACTGACAGAGTCAGAATACAACCCGACACCACGCTAGTTAGGGTGGTGGTAGCAGTCCAGATGAAGTGGTCTTGCTGAAGTAGCGATCGCGTAGAAAGGTCTGGTAGCTCTTGTGTTTTTTTCTGTGATCTAAAGCTGTGTTAACTTACACTATACCTTAGTGCACCGTACTGTATTTGCCATTCATAATGTCTTGCTTAGATTCGTCTCTGTTTTCCAAGGCTTTTAGAAGAATCTTAGTGTATTCAGTTGCTCTTCATATCAGAACCATTTTATGTTTTGAATCATCTACGTCTTCTTACAGATTTCCATTTCTCTCTGCAATATCCGTTTAGAAGATATAGCCCCAGTGAATTTTCTCAGTAGTATAGACCTGAGTTTTCAGATGTGTCATTTGCTCACCTGAGGGTCCCTGACGTACACAGTATTATCTCTGCAGTATTATCTTCATCTGATACAGAATATAAAAAATAGTCCAGAAATAGTGAAGTCAAACTTGATAAAAAATAGGCATAGGAGTAATTAAAAATATTCTAACATGGACAAGTTTTCTATGCAAAATGTTTAGCAAAAATATTTAATAATAAAACAGAAGGCACACACTGGGTATTCGCATCATGCTTATATTGATCAAAAGGGTTTGTTTCCAAAAGCAAGAAGACTGTATAAATTCCTGAGATGCTACATACATGGTTGTGATTTAATAAAATTACTTGAGCACTGTGCTAATAATGCCAAGGTTGTGGGTTTGATCCTCATTTGGGCTATTCACTTAGGAGACAGATTTGATGATCCTTGTTGGGTCCTTCCAACTCAGAATATTCTGTGATTCTGTGACTTTTCTGAGATGTGGCTGTGACATATCAGCCAGACCTAATTTATGAAATTGCTTACAAATGGTAAATGTAAAACTAGCTGGAGATAGTTCCATAATGGATATTTCTTATTACATTCACAAAATTACATGCCAAAAGACAGTAAGAAATTATCAAACTGTAGGTGAATATTTGACATAATGTGCAATTCCTTCATGTGTTGCTCCAAACCAGATCTTTTCTTGGCTCCTTATTGAGGTGTGAATATTTCAATTGTGATGAATAGACACTTTTGTCTGATGTTTTTGGTTGCTTCATGCTGAAGTGAAATGCGTGACTGAACAATTGCAAGATTTGGCATCAAGAATATAAAGGTCTCCCTGTGCAATAGACTAAGATATTTGAGACACAGATGACATCATTCTTGAGCTTCCAGCCAGTTTCCAGATAAATCTTGTGGAACATATCCAGGAAGTGAGTGCCTATGATCAGTTAAATACTCTTTCTTGCCAGTGTTTTCTCTCTGACTATATAACTGGCAGAGAATCAGGAAGTCTTAATGTGGTTTGCATGTCAGGTGAAGAGAAATAAATAGACTGTTTGAATGTTTGAGTCAAAGGGCATTAAAATGATATTTAAGCAGACCATCTGAACTATACCATTTTACTGCAACTAGTGGAATGTTATCTTGTATCTTGAAAAGTTACAAAATGTTTTTCAGGGAACTAGATGCATTGATGTACACATAAAATCTCCTAGGATTCTGACCTCTGGAGAACATAACCACATGTTGGAAGGAGTCCCACAAAGGCCAAAAGAACACTTTTTCACCAACATTATATGGGAACTCTTTAAAATAAATGTCTTCTCTATTTCTTCTCTAAACTGAAATTGATGCCTTTATTCCAACATTTTTTTACTAAACCATGCCATTTAAAATTTTTTGCTCTTCTCTAAAAAATTTTCCATTTTCTAAAATATCTGTGAACAGTAAGGGTCAAAACTAGACACTGTGGATGACCACACTTGAGAAAACTTGCAGAGTTCTCTGTGTAGATGCATGTGCTCCAGTAGCATTATGGAGTTGATTTTGTGTATCACACCACTGGTTTTTGTCTTATTTACACATAGGTAGATATTTTCTCTTCGTTGTATTATTTGATTCAAGTCTATATTCTTTAAATTCTCCTTTATGTTGTTATGTTGTTTATATGTTTTTTATTTGAAGTCTAAATTTTAAAAGATCATATTACAATCCTGTCTTCAATAACTTTACAATCCTAAAACCAGCCTAGTTTGATGCATAAAGGTATAATTTTTTTTTTCTGCTACAACAACTATGGCATTTTCAAAAATGTTGACCTGAGCATGACCTAAAATGCATCTGCACTTTGCCTGTCCTTCTGCTGTGCTTATGAGAGATCGACTTAACTGTCCTTTTATATTTTAGATTTAATACAAATTTTGACTGTCCTTTACATCTGTCAGGTGTTGGGTTGAAGTAGGGAGTTTCATATTGAACACTCTTGAAAAGTCTATACTGACTCTGTCCTACTGTTAGTACTTTATGGTTTTGTTTATTGCAAATTGTTTTGTAACTTGTTCCAAAAATATTGAAGGAGACAAAGTTATGCTAACAGGTCTGCTACTTCCAGTGCTCTTCCTTGTTGCTTTCTTTGTTGCTTTCTCTTTCCTGTGAAGGTAGAAGCATGAAGATTTTGAATATTTCAAACATCTTGATTAATTTGTTACTATTTGGCAGTCATAGTAATTAATGAACTCTCCTATCCCTTTGCTTTTATCTTCCTTTTAACATATAAGTAGAATTTTTTCCTTCTTTTTTTTTTTGTATTCTCTACTAATTGAAGCTTATATTATTTTTCAGGATTTCCGGTTATGTCTCTGTGCACTTATTCTATTTCCTGGTCAATTTGCCTAATTTCTACTTTTGTATCATACCTTTTTGATTTCTCAGGTCCTTTAACAGCTCATGATGTCACCATAATTTATTAAAATATCTTGCCTGATTAAGCTTCGAGGTCACATCTTCCTCTTAAAGAACAATTTTGAGAATGACCTATCATAGATTCAAGCTCTGAACTGGATTTGTTTGGGTTTTTTTTTCAAAATTATGAAATAACATCAGTCTCCTGTTTGGAATAATATGTTAATTTGATGTCTGTTTACCATGTTGAACAGGGTGCAGTAAGTTTTGCAGTCTGCTTACTAAATTTTGTTTGCTTAAGAATTATTATCTGCAGAAGAGAAGCACACATAACTTTCAAGTATTTTGATAAGGTCTCCATAGCTTTTCTCCTGTAGAATAGTGTATAACAAAACTCAAACAAAAAAAAAAATATTGTAGAAATTTATATATAAGATCTGAAAAATGTATGATTGGCTTGGTTTTTTTCTGGCACATTTCTTTAAAATAAGAAAGATGAAAAAATTTGCTTGATTGTTTGAAAGGGATCTGAGGAGAGCATTAGGTTAAAATTACTCATAGTTACCTATAGTAATTAATATATATAACATAAATAATAAGAATTATCTGTAGGAGATTTCCTAATGTATTTAAAGCAATTATCAAGAAGTGCCAACTAGGAGAAACCAATATTTTTAACAGACTTTTATAATTGTATTCTGCTGTGTACTCTGTGTCAGCAAACAAACATAGATCTATCTTCAAATTATTCAGACATTGTAACCAATAACAGCTCTTGAATTCCTTTGTGAGTTACCAATGGGCTTCATATACTCCAAATCATACATCTATCTCAGCTGTCCAGACTTCACTGCCAAATTTTGTGAACAAAAGAGTAGCTATTAATTTTACTGTGTTTATTTGTTTTATTATTCTTCCAGAATAAATTTAAAAGAAGAGAAAGAAAACAGAAGCTGAACTGAGAAGCAGGTGTGCTCTCTAACCTTGAATGCAATTAAATTAGCATTTAGAAATGCATGAATATGGGAAGATGCAGGAAATTAATTAAATGTAGATCTCTCAAAAGCAATGATTCAGGAATCTTGAACAAATCTAATAAAGCATGATTTTTTTTTTTTACCCATAAACATTGATTTAGCCATTTTATTAAGCTAAGAAACAATATACAAAATTTAGAGACTGTTTTCTCCCCTTTCCTCACTACATTTACAAAACTGCTAGAGCAGGTTCCTTTTACACAACAACTTGGTGCATTTGCCCTCCAACATAACAGTATTCCATTTCTTTAAATCCTGATCCCCTATTTCCAAAGAGATCAATCAGGTCAGAGTGTACTCCAGAATCCATGTAATTCTCCCTCTGATCTTAATACTGCATTTATCCAAATGAATAAATAGTAGTTTCTAGAAAGATGGATTCAAAGCAGCTACTTCAGTTCTTTGATGAATACTGGCCCTGAGGTTAGCTCTGTTGCTTAGAGCATGGTGCAAGGCTGCAGATTTGATCCCTGTATGGGCCATTCATTTAAGAGTTGGGCTTCACGATCCTGTGTCCTTTCCAACTCAGGCTAATCTGTGATTCTGTGCTGCTAACTGTGAGACTACAGTCTTTCTCACATACCTGATTTTGGGCACAATGAACATTGAAGTAATTATATGAAATGGGAGGAGTTAAGCTAACATTGGAATTCAAGTACTCATTATGTCCACATTTGGATGCACAAATGGTATGATCATTCTGACATATCAGCAAGTTAAGATAACTATATATTCTGTTTCAGGAAAAGACTGTTTCACTGTTTTATATGTGTGGTGTGAAACAGAAGATGTGAACACGGTGCTTAAGGCTACTTAGCTCACTCAGTTCTGTCCAGAGAGAGATGCAGGTCACAGCACTTCAGGTGAAAGCTGAAATCTAGATTTCATACTAGATTTCATATGTACCATGTTAGTGGTCTCTCTGTGAGAGCACTGCAGGAGTCACACCTAATAGAAATAAACTTTCTATACTCTCCTAAGGTAGAGAATAGGAAGAAGAGAGAGGAGAGGAAAGATTGTCCCCTCCTCTCCCTTTCTCTCTACTTCACTGCTCTCCCTTCCTCCATAAATATATTATATAATATAGCATATATGGAATAGTATGATTGTGCTTCAAAACTGCAAAATTATTTACAGACAAATCTTTTTTCAATGCCAAGATGTTTCACTCTTAAATTTACATCACATTCGGACCAGTAAACTTGTAAAAGTGAAACAAGGACAGCAGCAGTGCTGACAAATTCACTTTAAAACCAGAGATGGTGTACTTCTGTCTGTCTGATGAGAGATGGGTAATGCAAGACCCTAGAACGCTGGTTACTTTTTCAGATTGAATGTAGAGTGCTTAAAGTCATGCTTTGCACGTGATGCACATCTTGTTTTGCTGCAGGGAAACTACAGGCTGAGGGGGGCTTTGTCCCAAGTCGGAATTACAATGTAGCAAAAAATACAGACCTTTAATGTGGGAAATTGTGTGTCTCCCTGGTTCACGTAGAGCAGATTAATCCACAGGCTTCCTATTATGACCCTGGGGAGAATATATGTGGTTTCCACACAGGTTTTTCTGAAGTTCAGGTACTGTGATCTTATTTACCAAAAAACCCCAAACAATCAAATCAAATAAAAATAAAACCATCAGTCCCTCATTACCAATGTCTAATTTATCAGCAGCAGCAGTAGCATAATCACGCATCATTTATGTCATTTATTTTACATCTTAAAGACTGGAAAATTTGGAAATTGTAAGAAAAAAATAATTCCCCCAAAACAGGGACAAGCATAAATATAACTAACAGTGATATGCATGTTTCATTATGAAACTTATATCCTGAGTTATACTTTTGAACAAAAGTTTGACTTTTATTTAATTATAACCAAAAATCATATTGATTTAATTTTTATTAACCTAGTGGGAAACATTCTCTGATTGAAACAGTCAAATTTGATCATTCTTTTGAAGGACCAGATCAGCTAGAATCAGATGATATATGGAGACAAAGGTGTCATTTTGGACACTTTTCTTTTTCTTTTTTCCTTCTCGGAAAATGATTTTTTTTTTTCCCAAGATAATGGAACAATAATTTTAAAGGGCTGATCTAGTAACCTGCTTCTTACTCTAAGCCTAAAGTGGAAATGTCTGGAAGACTTTAGGAAAAAAAACCTTCTACTCCATTACCTCTTCTCCTCAACTCTTTTGTATCCATAATGTCACAACAGTTCATAGGTATATAAAGTATATAAAGAACATTCCAGATACATTTTGTATTCTGATTAACTTGCAGGCTCTGTGAACATGCAGGTACAGAACTAGACCATTTCTACTAAATAACAGACTCTACTTGCATGGAAATAAATATATTTAGAAAACTGCTACTGAAATAACAGAATTTGAAAACCCACATAATTAGGGATTTTCAATAATTTACCTTTATATTTTTAATTGCAATAAATTAATTGATTTGAATTTATTTCTACATCTGTTAAGGTTATTTTTAGATTGCATTGGCTTGTAGAACAGACGTAAGATATATACTGAGGTTTCATAGACACTGACATAAACAGCACTTGGAATATTTAACCCTTCTCAGACTAACATATGTCCCATGACAGGTTCCCAAATGAAGATGATGATAGCAGCTTTTTCCTCCATGACTGCTACAGATGGTGAGTCTCATCTCATTACTGTAGCTGAGGCTGCCAGTGTAATTACCCCAGCAGAAAACAGCTGGGTAAATACGTAGAGGTTATGGTTCCTGGACACTTCAGACTTGTGTAATGGAACATAAGTTGTAAGTGGGAGACTCTTTCTGCCAAAGATTTATTTTTTTTTTTCTCCAGCTTTGAATAAAATTTTTAAAATGTTAACAGTGAAAGAGTGCATACTTTCTAATACTAGACTTTCAACTCCTTGTTTAGTTGCTTCATATACACATTTGGAAAAGGACCAGACATGAATGATTCCATTACACTGATGCAAATTAAATGTAACTTTACTAAAGTAAATGGAACCATGGTATGGCCAAGCCAGCATAACGACAGAAATCAGGCCTCAACCACTACTTTTTAAATACCAATTAAAGAGGGAAAAAGTGAAGGAATACTTACATAAATTTAAATTATATTCATTCTGAAACCAAACAAACTCTTCAGAAAAAAAATTAAAAGGCGTGAAAAAAACTTACATACAAGATTCAACAATGCAATTCAAAAGAGAGTAGATTTTGAATGAAACTCATCTCAAAGGAAAATGTTTTGTATAATTTTTATTATGCACATGAAAACGTAGTATTTATCTGAAAAAGTAGACAACAAAAAAAAAAAGGAGGGTTTTGTGTTTGCATCTATAACTTGGAGGAAATGATGAAAGAGTTCAGATGATTCTCCTTAACTGTCCTTATCTTACTGCTGAACTATCAGCAAGTCTATGAAAATCTGAGTTGGATAGACTTTTTTTATAGAACTAAGGACTGATTTACTTTTGTGTGGAAGAGGGTTTTGATATATTACCAATTTTTTTATTCTACATTTGTAGAATAAAAAATTGTAGAACAAAATGTAGAACAAAATGTAGAACAGCAGAAAGCTATGCGGACCAGAAGACCCAGATGGTTAGGAAAGAAGAATGATTTTCACTTTGACGAGGCAACTAATGGTGTCAATGATAGCTGGCAAGAGGATGTAGCATTCATTGAGAAAATTACAGTGGAAAGAGCAGCCAGTTTTAAAAAGCAATTAAAGCAATTTTGTAGAGACTGTCAGCTTCTTTATCACAGGAAAATCATTTTCTCACCTACAAGCACTGTATTTTACATATCAAGTGCAAACTTTAATGTTTTACATTTACTTTTAATGAAAGTTTTGAAACAAGTAAATATAAGATAAAAAATTACATAATGTAAGTATGAAAATATAGATCCTTTACACAGAACGCATTCAGGCAGAGGTTCTGCTATTTCCAGTGCTGGATGAGTAAATACATTGTAGGTTATATGCCACTTATGGGTTTATTTAAAATTTGTATGGAAATATAATTTCTACATTTCTATTTTATGAAAAATATTTGCATATAGCATTGAATAATTTTGGACATAGTAAATCCATTTGAATGCTTGACCTTTTTGTATGAAAATCCATCTTCTAAAAATTAAGAAGACAAAGGCAAGCTGTTGTCTGCAATGTGAAGAATACTGAAAGCTAACTTGCTACTTTGCAGTGGTACAAAGACATGAATCTGATCTAAAACAATGATTTCCAACTAAAAAACTTTTCTTATTTATCAGGTTTCTCGACATTATTTGCTGTTGCCACTCCTCTGTGTACTCCCTGTCACTGTATTGTTCCTCTACACTAAATGACCCACATCACTTCCAGAAAAACTGGGATATGTGGCACAAGAAAGAAGCCGTGAGGAAACATCTGTGGTTTATATTTAAATACAAATTGAGTTGAAAGACAAAGGACAAGCTGGACAAGGAAATTGAAGTTTCTCTTCCTAAGACTGTGTTTATTGGGTGGGGGTTGATGAGCTCAAGATTTATAGATTAGGAGATGTGTTCAAGATTTATAGATTGGGAGTAGCCAGAAGATAGAGGAGATAAATGACCATTAAGGAACACCACCCTCTGGAGGGATCAGAAACACCTGGTCTGGGAAAAGACTGATTAGAGGACAAAATTAGCATCAAAAGTGAAGGGATCAATAACCAATAGGAGATCATATACAAAGAACCAAACGTGTGACATCAATAAACAAGATTCTATTTGGGTTTTGTCTGTATAAATATGGGGAAAACGGGATAAAGAAGCATGTGCAATAGAATGATTTTCACTGCTCAACCCAGGCATTTGTGTATGAAATAATTTCTATTGCACATCCTGGCCAGAATAAAGTAATGCCAAAATTCCCTAACACTGAAAAGATGTTGTTGGTGAGTCTCTATTTTTCCTGCAGTTGCAGTGATACCATCACACAGAATGTGCAGGATGAAGTAAATAAACTGGGCAGGAAATCAGCTCCTCTAAATGCCTTTATTAAGAAGATTCAGCTCTGAGGTGTGGGCTTGGAGGGTTCTGGAATCCTGCCACTGCTTCCAATTTACAACGGTCCAAAAGAGGAGGAATTCAGCTCTGCTCAGGAGCACAGCTGGGTCCCCTATCCTCGCAGAAATACCTGTAGGTGGACTGACTCTATGCCAGCTCAAAGGTCTAGGCTGGTCTTGATTCTGTCCTCTTAAAATTTTGGCGACCCCCTCCCCACCCTTATAGTTCATTAGAGCCCAGTTCTATCTTTTCTCCTTTGTGGTGTGTTATTACTTTCTTTGAATAATGGGTAGGTATCAATTCTTAGGGAGTTTTTCCCTCTCCAGTTGCCACCCATCGTTCCTCGCGCTGTTAATTTGCATAGCTGCGCCTGGCAGCTGGTGGTGAAATAGTTCTATTATATTTCACAATATTTCTGGTCCCTGCTGTGCTGCGCGCAGCCCACACTGCGTCCAAGGCACCCAGTGCCGCCAGCCACGGCTGCCACTGCTTCCTGCCACACTGTTCCACGTCACCCATGCCACTCCTGCCATGCTGAGTCCGCACTCGGAGCCCAGCGCCGCCACGAGGCTTCTTCGGCTTGTCCCAGCGCCTCCTCGCTGATCCACGTGGCTCAGCCCGCCCCACCATGTGGTTTGCCCATGCCGGGGCTGCGGTCGCCCTGCCCGCGCCGCTTGAGCTGTGGATCAGGTGGCTGTTCCGCCGCTGGTACTGCCTGTGCCGGGACCAGGCATGCTGCCCCTGCCCCGGCTCAGCTCCCCGCCGCCGATGCGTGTCCCCCACCCCAACTCGGGCCCGCGTGCCTGCTCCAGTCCGGGTCTGCCACTCCGGCAGCCCTGGGCGACCCGGCTCAGGTGGGGGTTTTGGTGGTTGCTTAGGGTTGCAGGACTTTCTTTGTTTCAGATAGCAGCAGTGGTGGGAGTGGGGAAGGGGAGGAAGAAGGGGGGTTAAGCTGTATCAAATTGATATAACATTAACAATTAATATACAGAAAAATACAGGACATTTCATAATTAACGGGGGGGGGGAAGAAAAGAAAAAAAACCTCAGAATTTTTATTCATAACACAGGACAACCAGGGAATCAGGCCCAGACAACATGGGGTTAGAAAAGAAGGATTCTGCTTGACCTGTCTGATCTTTCATGACAAGGTGATCTGCTTAGTGGATCACGATTGTCTCAAACAAAATCCTTCACATAAAATTTTTATGAGGTGTTAATACTAGTGTTAACTAAGCCAATCTCCATTTTGGTGTACTTCAGCTGAAAAAATTAGGAGAATATGTAACAAGAATGCCTATTCTTGGTTAGGGCACATATTTAGATCTAATTATTTACAAGAAAAGTTCTAACTTTGACATTAGGGATAGGAAAAGACTGTCAAAGGTGAAAAGCTACTGCACTGTTAATAATTTTATGAAGATTTTCAAACTCTATCATTTAGAATAGAATTGTAATGTACTTAAGTTCGTAGAGGAAAACTTTAGATATAGAAAGTGAATTAAAATATACAACCTGTGATGGTCTAAATGACACAAAACACTGAGAACAAAAAAAAGTTTTAGAAGATAATTTTCCTTCAATGAGGAAGCATTTGGTAATATGTAAATGACATTGATGGTTTGTGAGACTGAAATATTAATGGTTAATGGCTCAAACAATTGGCCATTTGCCAAAACTGTGTGTGCTTTGCTGAGGATGTGCAAGGTGACAGCCCAGGTGCAGAGCACCTGAGGATGACCAACAAATCAACCTTTGTTAAGCAGCAAGCTGGATTTTGAGCCAGATAAGGGAAGACCCTGACAAGAAGTAGACCCTGAGGAGGGATGGTGCTTTTTATCACGATAATGTCCTCTCTTACACAACTGGCTCAGGTGTGAAAACTCCCCTCTGGGGGAGATATTGAGGCATTCACATGTAAAGCTGAAGGGATTCATCCTGTTTGATGGGGCATAACTAGCTCAACTAAGCTGATGTGAGGCAGCTGTCATATCTTAGAA
>VXBQ01006226.1:85961-102467 GCA_013400175.1 Phainopepla nitens | reverse complement strand
GGGGCCCGCGGAGGGAGCGCCGGGGCCCGGCGGGAGGCGATGCATCGGCGCCGGCCTGGGGCGGGCTCGGCGCTCCGGAGCGGGCGGGCAGGAACCGGCCGAAGCGGCGTGCGAGGGAACAAAGCGTTCAGGCCTTGGCGGGCGGTGCAGGGCTCGCTCCGCTGGGGACCGGCAGTGACAGATATTTCAGATATTTGGGCGCTTTAAAGGAGACAAGGCTGCAATTGATTTATTTATTGTGGTGTAAGTATTGGCGTCTGTTCATACAGGGATGTATCGAGACAGAGGCTCACGGGAGTGAGACACGAATTCCTCTCAGCCCCCTAAACATATAAAGGCTTGTTTTTCTTTTTTTTTTTTTTTTTATTCCACTTGGGCTCCAATTTTTTGGGCTGTTTTTTTTTTTTTTTTTTTTTAAACAGTGTATAGGATCTGTCTTGTGGAAGATCTCAAAGGTTTAGTCTTTGATGGAAATTATCTATAGCAGGTGCAGTTTTGTAAATCCTGATTATCTCAATGCTTTCTTTCTTCTCTGTATTCTTGTGATGATAATGTTTGCTCATATATGCAGATTCTCCTTTCATAGGGGAAAATAAAGAAGAGTTTTGCAGGCTTTGTTAATGATAGGAAGAAGAGAAACTTGATTCAGTTTTCTGATGTAGAATTTGCTTCCCAAAACATAGCGACACAGAATTAGTGGTGATGTTGTTTTCCCTTCAAGGTCTTTGAAGTACATGGGACAGTAATGTTATTATTCTTTGCAGCTTAGATAACATGAAGATGGAGGACTATGAAACATACTGTAGGAAGCATCTTTCCAGAATCCAACAGGAGGCAATAAAAGGAGAAACCTCTTTGACTGCTCAGAGCAAAAATATCTCCCTCATTCAATTCTATGGAGTCCCTGTGCTTCCCCCTCTGGTAAGGCCTTTTTTTGCCCTTTTCCTCCCTGGTGTGCTAACTGTGCTATTGGCACTGGCTTTGATGAGCACATGTAATGATTCAGCTGAAGGTGTCTGTGTGAGCTGTCATCTGACCTGCTGCTTAGTGTATTCTAAGCATTCCTAGCCTTAATCTTACAAAGTAAGAGGTAAAATGTGCTTTTTTCCCCTCACACTGGCTAAATTTCCTTTAATTTTTTAGAAGTTATCTTCCTAAGGGGAGCACAAGTATCGATAGTTTTCAGTGATGTTACTGCTGGGCTTCACGTAAAATCATATTGACATTTCAAATATTCAACTTGTGAGTTAGTTTAATGGTGTAAAAAATGCAAATGAGAGATACCGAGATAGTTAAAAAGCTTCTAAGGAAAATTCTTTTGCATGTGTTTGCATCTTTCTCTAATGTATTCCACAGGCTCATCAATTATGTCAAGTCATTCTGTGCTAATGCAAACAGAGCTAAGCTGAAGTTGGTAGTTCCTGCAATACTGCAGCTGACTTCCTTGTTTCATTGATGGGAAGAAATGGGAGAGAGTCTCTAACAACAACATCCAAAAATCATGATACAGATATAAATTGTGGATATATTGTCATATTCTTCATTTACAAATGCATGGATATTGTAAGGGTTTTAGAAAAAATGTCTGAATCCTGTGTCAGATCGATACCATAGCATGTAATGTTCATGGAAAATTTTATAAAAGGTGTTTAAAATTCATGTGCATTTGCATGTGTGCCAAGAAGGCATTTTGTACACCTTCCCTCAAAAAACTGGTTGAGAAAAAGCTGGCATTTAACATGTGCACAGAGTCTCAGGTGATTTATTCTGTTTTTCTTTTGAATTTATTTCTGTAATTCTGTATTGAAATTTGCATTTAGTGATATAAACCATGTTTCTTACACTCTATTTTGCAGCTTAGCCTTGAGAAGAAGAAGGAAATACAGCAGTATAAGGAGAAAGCACTTGAGGTGGAGACCAGGAAACGGGAGTCCTGGAAAAAAGCTTTATTGAATCGTGTTCAGGAGATTGTAGAAAATGTCCAGGTAGTGTTAGTCCAAAGCTGCCTCAAAGATTTACAGCAAATCACTGCTTGTAGACATTTTGAGAAGGTGTTGAGGTTTAAGTATTCCCCAATATAAACATGAAATTAATAGCAGCTAACTCTCCAGAACCAGCATTTGCTTGTATTTCATGCTGTGTGTCCTGATAATTGATTATTTACTGGCACTTATTGTAGTGCATGGCACTTGCTTTTCACTGCTTCTTTTGCAAGAATGTTGGAAACCAGTAGATTGTTAAAACAGGTGAATGACTCCCGTGTTAGAGCTGCTTTATTTGCAAGCTTATTGCTTAATCATAATCTATATTCAACTTTATGATTACAGTGTTAAAATTACCTTCACAACAACTTGAAATTCTGTTGTGTGCTTTAAAATTTTACTGCAACTATTTTTTTTTTCTTTGCTGCTTCAATGATGAATTTAGTAGAGGTTTTAATTTAAAAGACTACTAAATCTATCTAATCAAGGAGTTATTGTATGTCTTTGGAACAGCTGTAATACAGCCTTTAGGTTAAACTGTTGCTTAAACAGTTAATACTGAGTTTGCTGAGTTACCAAGGTGGCAAACAACACCTTATAGTCTGCATTGTTTACTGAGTGTGTGTGGCAACAGTCAGCTGGCTTGGAGTTTGACCAGCAGACCAGGAAAGTATGTTCAATACAAAAATAGTGTAAGGTTTTTTTTGTTTGTTTTGTTTTGTTTTGTTTTTTCCAAATGTGTCCTTTTGATAACTGAGATGCAGCACACAGGATAATTGTAGTGTGGAAATCCTTTTAAACAAATGCTGGCTAGAAGTAATATGTAATTCTCACTTAAATAAAGTTAGTTTTTAAATTTTTTTTAAGTTCAAGTGAAGTCTGCAGGAATCTGAGATTGAGATTTCATTGAAAATCTGTCATTTTTTAAAATTTTAATTTGCAGATGAAGAAAGGACCTTGCATGAGTGACATGAACACATCAGAGGCTGAGAGTTCTTGTCCTCATTTGGATTCAAAGGCTTTGACTGACTTCACAGCTCTACCAGATATCAATTCAGCGTGTTCTCCTGAAAGGCACTGTTCCATGGACCTGGAAAAGACACCAGAGCTTAGACCATCAGATACTGCAGGGCAAATGACATCAAATGTGGCAGAAGAAATGGAAGCAGCAGAAGCAAATGTTCCTTCAAAGCCAAGTGGGAGTCGCTCCTCGGAAGACGCGCCGTGTCCGAGGGCTGCGTCTCCTGACAGGGTGTGGAACAAGCTCCCATCTCATGCTCTGCAGAAGCAGGAGGGACGAGTGGGGTCACCATCAGATGAGGATGTCCAAGATCCATGTGTAATGAGTCTTCAGAACCTGATAAAGAAGTCTAGGGAGTACATAGAGAAAGAGCAAAGCAAGCGTAGCTCGAAAAGCAGTTCAAAGAGGAGCGCGAGTGAAAGTCATTCGGATAAGGAGAATGATGGTGTTAAAACAACTGACTCTGTGAAAGAGAGGGCAAAATTTACAGGCAGAAGTTGCACTGCTCAGACACTTGATAAACCCAGTCTTAATAAATCAAACACCCTTCTCCAAGGTGCCTCTACTCATACAAATAACACAAGTATGTCCACTTTATCCAGTTTTTCTAAAGTAGATATACCTATGAGAGTTGGAACACCCCCTTTGGTGGATTCAGATTCCGATGAGGAATTGAAAAAGAATTCTATGTTTGAGCGTGACAGCAGCATTGTCAGGAACCTCACAGGCTCTTATGCCAAATTGCCCAGCCCAGAGCCAAGCATGAGCCCCAAAATGCACCGCCGGCGCCCAAGACCTTTATCCATGGGCCACATCATTATAAACAACCCCGTGAACGCTTACGAGTTAAGTCCTAAAGGCAAGGGCAGAGCAATGGATTTAATCATGCAAGATATTGCAGATAAGAACAACGTGTCTGAATCGGTGCCGAAGTTCATGGTGGACTTCACTGCTGTTTGCCCTGGCAGAGTTCCTGGTGCCAGCAGGAATTCTTCAGGCCCCTGGGATGGGCTGGGGGTTGGCAAAGGCAAGCGCCATTCCTTGGGGCTCTTTGAAAGCAGAGGAGCAGCGTCGGCTGCGGTGGAAGGACAGGGGGTGATGGACAGCAGAGGGCCTTACAAAGCAGAGACCAGTACTAGCATGGCACCTCCAGAAGGGAACGAGCCCTTTGCCATCAGTCAGTCTGCAGGGACACAGCAGATCCTGGCTGTGAGTGAAATGAAACCAGCTGCTTTGCCAGAGAACACGAAATGTAACTCTGTGATGGAACTCAATAAATCTTACGACGTGGAAAATCCGTCTCCGCTGCTAACGCAGAGCAAGGATGTGCGACAGCAGGTGGATAGTACTCCAGGTGTTCCCTCAGCAAGTGAGCAGTTCCCAGAAAATTTTGAAAAGGTAAAACGTAGACTGGATTTGGACATCGACAACTGCCAAAAAGAAAGCAGTTCCTGTGTTCTAGGAGTTGGAATGGAAGAGCAGGAGAAGCAGTGGTTGCAAGAACAGAAATATCCTGTGGGATCACTTTACATTACCAAGAATGCAATCCTTGAAAATATGGCAAAAGGTAAAGGATTTCCTGTGCTTTAGAGTTGCTTCTCAGTTTATAAATCTTTTAGAAAAAACCCCAATGATCATTAGTCATTGGTGTTTCTTTGCAGAAGCCTCATTTCTCTAATTTAGTTTGACTTCACAAATACTGATTTCCCATTTCAATCTAGAAGTTGGAATTTAGCTTTACTAAGAAAATTGTCTTATGCCATGAGGTCTAAATAAGGCAACTAAAAGAAAAGATAGCCCATGTAAATGAAAATAAAACCATATAGGTAGTTTCTTCAAATACAGGACTGTGTTACTTCTGCGTGTGTCTCTAATAAATGAGGCCAAAGTGGCATAAATAATGTTAATTCACTCCAGCCAGTGTAACAGTTCTTAGAGCTGTATTTTCCATGTCCCTGTTTTAATACAGGCTTTTGGTGTTACTGCTGTTCCATTCACAAGTTTAGTTCACAAATACAAACATGCAAATATTTTGAAGGACAAGTAAACGATGGGGTCTGTGCAGTAATAATGGGAACTTGATATCAAGGAAACCTGATATCCAAGATACCTTTTTTACTTTCTACTGATGATGCAAATTACCTCTGGTAAAGGATGGATGTCACTGGCAAGGATCATATATAAGGTATTTAATATTTGATTCTTTGTTATGTGTTTTCTCAGAAGATATTTTAAAAACTAAAATGCTGGCCTTTGAAGAAATGAGAAAGAGACTTGAAGAGCAGCATGCACAACAGCTGTCAATTCTGATAGCTGAACAAGAGAGAGAGCAGGAGAAACTGCAGAAGGTAAGGTTAATGGGAAAAATTTAAACAAAGGTTTTGTGTTGTGTGGAAGTTTGTCAGGAAGGAATTGGGTTTGAATGTATATTCTGTTGCCTTGCAGAATTAGAAAAATAGTCTCATGTTTGAATCTTCCTTTTGTAGGAACTGGAAGAGCAGGAGAGAAAGTTGAAAGGAAGGAAGATTACTACAACGGAAATAGAGATTTCCAAAGTGAATATTAACAGTAGGATGGAGTTGGAGTGGAGGAAAAAAAGTGAAAGTGGCTTGCTGGAAAGTGTGCAGTCTCAGCTAGAGACAGTCCATAACACAAACTCCACCAGCATTGGTAAAACTGGGAGGGAAGAATATTGATTAAGTGTTGTGATATAATTTGTTCTACAGTGCTTGGCTGGACCAGCTGCCCTGGGGCTGCTCAGGGTACACAGAGGGCTGCTGCCCTCAGCTGGGGACAGCATCTGTGAAACAAAGTCTCTTGCATCTTTGTCACTGGCATTTATCACAGGTTCAGCCACCCTTGAACTGTTCCATGTACTGCATTTGTTATGTAACTGTTTTTAGGGCACATCCAAGGAAAACTAGCTAAGAATAACCTCCTTTGATCAAGGATGAGGATGTGGATTTGCATCATGTCCCAGAAGGATTATCCTCGTGCCATGTAGCTGCACAGCCCTGGGCCAGGTGGTCACATTTGTGCAGAAGGTTTTGAGGGGGTCTGCCAAGGGTTCCCAACTGCAAGGCAGTACAGCTATAGCTGATGGAGCATTGTGAAATGCTGTGTTCTGTCTTCTGTTTAGCAAATTTTGCATGGAAATCAATCAGAAATATTCAGCTTGCTTCTTGCCTATAACTGACTTTGTAGACAAAGCTGTGGCCCCCGAGCTGAGTGTATCCACAGACACAGGCATTGCTTCATTGGCAGAAGGGTCTGTTGACCTGTGTGTTCTGCTTTCTGTGCAGGTTTTGCTCATACAACACCCAGCACCTTTTCTTCAACAAGTGAAACTTCATTCTATCTCTGGGGACCATCAGGCAGTGGAGTTATAAAAACCTCAGTATGCAGGCCAAGTAATAGGATCAAAACTAGGTGGACTCAGGTAAGGGGAAAAAAAGATGTAATTTCATTTTAAAAGGCTCTCATGTTTTTGTAAGGCACTGGTAACAGAAAATTTTAGTTTTGTTCCTGTGTCAACTTCAATTGCATAAGAGAACTGAACATATATGCAAAATAATCATAAAGCAATATATTGCTTCTGCTAAATTAGGGTTGGTACTTTGAGCCCAGTCAAAGGTTTATCAACACCTTTTTTCTTACTTGAAAACGTACATCACTTAATGGATGTTATTTGATAAACCCTTAATAATTCTTGCTTTTTTATAAAAGGTTTTGAATTTTTTTTGGTAAGGTTTTCAGTCCAGAGATACAAATGAAGTTTGACAAGATCACTGCAGTGGCAAAGGGATTTCTCACTCGTAGACTCCTGCAGACAGAGAAACTGAAACATCTTAAGCAAACTGTAAAAGTAAGATCAGCTTCTTTTTAATAGACAGCTTCTTCTCCTGTTTGTATTTGTTCCTGCCTTCCATTGACAGATGAAATCCTGCATTTTCTGCTCTCAGAGGATTTTGGGGAGGCCCATGAACGTGTTTGAGTGTTGCATTGCTTAGTGTCGTAAGGTTCAAGTCAAACAAAGAATCTGTTTGCAGTGTGTACTGTTTGTAATGACTGCTTTGTTATGAAGGGTTATGCCTGGTGCTTACTCTGATTTTCCCATCTTTCCCAGGATACTCTGGAGTTCATAAAAAATTTTCAGTCTGAAGCTCCATTGAAAAGAGGAAGTGTGTCAGCACAAGATGCATCCCTTCATGAAAGAGTAATGGCTCAGGTGACACAATTTAAACCTTTTTTTTTTTGTCTTTCCTAGCTATTCTGCTTCTGTAACATAAATACATAAAACCCTGAGAGTGGCTTTGTTTAGAGTAAAACATTTAAAAAAGAGAAGATTCCAGTTTCTGCTTGACACAAAATTATTTGATTTCCAAAAATGGTTTTTGCGATTATGAAATGTCTTGTTCTGATTGCAAACAAAAAGAGCTTGATGTTCAAAACCATGGGCGTGTAAACTTGACTGAATATTTTATTAACATTTGAATGATTCTTTCCAGCTGCGAGCTGCTCTGTTTGACATCCATGACATCTTTTTCACGATGGAGGCATCAGAGAGGATGAATATTCTGCGTCACGATCGGGAAGTTCGTAAAGAGAAGATGCTCAGGCAAATGGTGTGTTATATTCCAGGGAATGTAAACTGTTTCAGGACTTCAAGTTCTGAGTCATTTAAGAGATCCTTCCTCACCCTGTACAATGTTTCTTAAATCTAAATTTTTAATTATGCTGTCGTAGGTAACTTTTTTCTGTATCCTCTTTTTTTTTAGGATAAAGTAAAGAGCCCAAGAGAGCGAGTGACACTTTCTACAGCTACACAGAAATCTCTGGACAGGAAAAAGTACATGAAGTATGTGCAGCTCTCCCTTGGAGGGGGTGGGTTGGTGGAAGGGGTTCAAGAGAAGGAGTAGGAGGCATAGGAAACAGTGAGGAGAAGTTTATGGAATAAGTTTCTTTTCAAACTGACATTTCTGCTAAGAAGGGTGAGTAAAAAGCTTTCCAGGTGTGTGGTGTCTTGCTAATTCTATTTTACTCTTACTTCTAAGAGACTTCTTGTTTGTAAGGAGAAAAATGTTTGTTCCAGGTTGTGCATTTACACTATAATGCAGTGGTGGATGGTTAGTTTATGGTCGATTTGGTAAAATGTAAAAGGTGCCCCAAGTGATTTTATCTATCTAAAGTGCTTAGCAATAGAGAACTTGATGGAGTATCTCTGGCAGAGTTTTTCTGGGGAATGTAGCAGGCATTATCTTGGAACAGGGTGGACAGTTGTTACACTTGCACCTGAGTAAAGAAGTGATAATCTGTAGGACTGCTCTGGCAGTATTACATGTAGGTGCAGTTCCTCATGTAGGCTTTCTCTGAGTGTTTCTGTTCAAGACCTGGATGATGATTTGCTAATTGAAATATGTTTCAATACTTGTATTTCTCTAGGGCTTCAGAAATGGGAATACCAAGTAAAAAAATAATCATGAAACAAAAAACTCCTGAAAACCGGTGGGTGATGGTTACTTGTATTAAAATGATTTTAAGAAACTGTCTTGCAGTGATGGATTCTGTGATCTGTACTGTTGGCTTGCCATTGATCAGCTCAATTCCTGCTACTATTGTCATAAAAATTAATGAAATCTGATTTACCATGGCCTGAGAAAAGGGTTTATTAGCTCATTATAAGTTAGGAAAAGTATGTTTTCTTCAGAGTCAGTTCTGAAATTTTATCTTCAGAAGTTATTTATTTATGGCTTTAAATCTTAGTGCTCAGGTTTAAGGTTTTTCTCTGAGATGTACTATGAAGCTTCAGTTTGGCACTACTACTATTCTAATACCCTCCACTTTGCAGTGGAATTATTGATAATGCTTAGCTTTTGGAAGCTGTCAGAAAAGAAGTAACTTTCTATTGTGAGGAAAGTTTTGTTCCTTGACTGTGATTGTTTGCTCAGGTCACAGAAGTTAGAGTGTTCAGTACATGTGGTTCAGGCAGAGAACAGCTGCTCTCTTATGAGACCTCTCTGCATGTTTATCTCATAGTGAAAGTCAGATACCTGGCATCCCTTAGAAACAGTTTTTATCCCATGTTCACCCAAAAGCTTTGAAGACTTGCTGTCTACTCATACAGTTCAGCCTTCAAGGACTGCTGTAAGCAATTCAGCCCTTTTTCCTGTGTGTTACCATCAAGGACTGGGAACCCAAGGCACTGTTGAGGGACATCTACCTCTGTGCTTTTTTCTTTCTTTGTTTTAAATAGTGGCAGTAGTAATTCTATTCTGGAAATTTAATTCTAGCCACTTTGCCTACATGTCATTTGCATTACAAAACGAAATTTGTTATGTGAAACATGATGCATAATTTGGTGTTTCTTGAGAGGCTTTTATTTTTAAAGGGAAAAAGCACTAAAAAAGCTTGTTTTTTAACAGCATACTTCAACCAAACCAAGGACAGAATGCACCAGTTCATAGACTGCTCTGCAGACAAGGGTAAGAGCACAGCACATTTCTGACCTAAAGATGAAAATAAATGCAAAGTGCAAGAACAGTGATTTATGAATAATGTTTACACATAACAGTACAATTGTTGTTCAGAGTAAAAATAATTACTTCTCTCAGTATTTTGAGAGAGGGATGAAGCTTTGTTTTACCTTATACTGCAGGAAAATATTTATTGTTGTCATTCTCTTGTGTATTGTCTTCATTTACACTGTTCCAACATTTCTATTTGTAACATACATTCCATGAAGCTTTGCTTCCACTTAATGAAATGTGTGTGTTTTTATATGTAGACTGTAATGCCCTGGTATGTAAACTAAATCAGTTTCTTGAATAGAGTTTTTCAATCTGTTCATGGGGAGATGTTCTCCTACTCAATGTATCTATGTAAGCCATAATAATATCAATAGGAACTGTACAGGTGCTCAGGAAGAGGCTCTGTGGGTCTTTGTAAAAATGTTTTCATGCCAAACACATTTTGATAGTGTCTATATTTTTATATACAGCCTTTCAACTTTGTTGCAAGTGACTTATTAACTTTTTTATATTTAATTAGAACCCCTAAGACCTCAGTGAATGGGGTTGAGCAAAATAGAAGGAAGGCTTCAGGGAGCAGAGTGTCTTACAAGGCTGTTTCAGGTGTGTAGAAAATTGGTGCTTGGATCTTATAGTAGTAAATAAGTTACTAGTATCCAGAAAAAAATAAATTTGCAATATATTGTTTTCCTTTCCTTGTGCACCTGCTTTGCTATGCCTTAAGTCTAACCTATCTCTTCAGACAAACCTGTGCTGGTAACTGAACCATCCACTTTCAAATTCTATAAACACAGTATATAGAATGTGCTGCACAGCTCATCTGCTTTCACTCACCAGATGCCCAGTCATAAAAAAATTGCCAGATGTATTTACTAGAACTGTTGAGAAATTGATAGTAGTCAAAATAGACTGGATTAGAATCTTCATGTCATTTGACTCTTAGTTCTGTACACACATCTGCAGCATGGAGTGTATTGAAAGGACAGGAAGGACAGTTTCAGACTCCTCAGAGTGTTCACTCATCCTACAGTCCTAAAATTACAGATATATATATATAAAATATATATGTAAAATTTATATGTTCCTGTAGCATCTTACAGCATGTTTGAGTCTTAATGACCCAAGTTTAAAAGTGGAGTATTTCTGTGCTACCTTACCATTCTGTGTTACCTGTTCTATAAAAGGTTTGATAAGAGTGATGAACCTCTGATAAATCACTATGAGTAGTCTTACACAATTTCTTTTTTAAATTAGATTTTAAATTTCTTAAGTGACAAATATACACAAAATCACAACATACTTGTCACACCTTTATAATCCCTCCAGTATAACTGTTTTTATTTTAATTGTAGATTCTTCAAATTATCAGTGCCTTTTTGTGTCAGTGATATTAGAATAAGTTACATCAGTAAATTGGTTGATAGGTTTTTAAACTATATAAGATCTGAATTACACTTTGTTGTCAAAGGAGAGTTCCACAAGTCACGTATAAAAATTGAGAATTTTAGGGCTTAATAAGAGAAATGTGTAACATAGTAGTATTTCAACTGTTTTCCATAGTGTTTTAAATAATCTGTATGTATTAAGGATCAAACCTTTCCTGTAAGGGAAATGCTTATTTACTGTGCCCAGAGCAGAGCTGGCAGGGAGTGTCTGTGAGTTAGAACAGTGTTTTACTCTGTTCAAATGGGATGCTCTCCCAGATGCTCCTTTGTGAAGCCAAGAGAAGTGGCCACAGAAGGATGAATAGTGAGGCAGTATGCATAAACATAGATAGCATTGAAGTATCAGAGGGGGAAATAAAAGGCATGTGAAGAGATCACAACCAGAGTGTCTTCATTTCTTTTTTGTTGTTAGCTCTCCAGGCAGTGCTGTCATCACCAAAGCAGAGCAAGGCAGTTGTTTGGTTGGACTCAGTGACACTGCAGAAAAATTAGCAAAGATAATAAATAATCTTCCAGAAGTATAAAGCAGAAAATAAAGTAAATAGTATAATTTTAGCAACCAGAAGTAGCCATTAAGGCAAATGTTCATCTGCAAGTTTGCTACTGACTAGTAAGTGAGCATGCTGAAGAACAGGGACAACAAAACAAGCAAAACCTCCCCAGTTAGAGTATTACAGAGGTTGTAGAAGAGCAGTGGTGTTAGGGTGGTGTCAGGTTTGGCACTGACTGGAGGTTTGGCTGCCATCCCCAAACTCCTGTAATTCACACTGAGCTCATAATGACCCACAGTGGTGTTTCCCTTGTCTGGCACCACATCCAGTTAAGCATTCAGCACTCTTCTGTGGTGGCAGAGTGTGCTGCTCTGCTGAGGAACTCCCCGGGTTTGTCTTAGTCATAATTACCAAAGTTGTGACAGGTCACACTTGGCAATGAAAAAATTCCTTTGGGATGTATCTCCAAATTTCTCTTTGCCTCATTGCTGTTTGTCAAATATCTGGAAAGTCACTGAATGCCTTCTGCAGTGGCCTTGTTGGAACTTCAGGCAGAAGTGGCCAGCCAGTTGTGTGCTGGTTAGTGTAACCTCATGTAGAGCTTGGACATCACATGTGTGCCTGTGCTGCAACACCAACACTTGGGTGCTCCTTCAGAAATAGGTTACACTTCTTGTGCTAAATGAATAGAAATGCATTCTGAAATTATTACATGGGCATGAAAGAAACAATCTGCATCATTTTGCCATAATGAAAATCCTAATTTGAATATATTTAAATAGAATATGGTTTCTTTGATATATGGATGAGATATGACTAATGAAAAGTCTGGCAGTATGTTAAATAGGGTGTTGACTTAATTTCTTGTCCTCGTTTATTCCTGACTACTAATTAAATTGTGCCTTTTAGAGGGGCAAAAAGGAAAGGAGGGCTAGTAAGGTACAGTTATTATAAATACATTCAACTTTGATATGAGACAGACCCTCAGAAGAAAATGATAACATACTCATTCAATGTTTTTTTCTTTTGTTCTCTTGATTGTTATTTTAAATTCTGTCTGCCAAGTGCTTTGTAGCTTTAATACCACTCAGACTGATTGCTGTCTTTTTCTGGCAAGAAGACATTTTGTTTAGGAATCAAGTGGCAATCCTGAAATTAGTTTTTGTTGGTTTTTACTCCTTAAATCCAAAGTTCTGTGCTTAAGAGAAAAGTACAGACTCATAAATCAGTAACTGTTTGTTTTAAAATTCCATTAGCTTAAATCAGACTGAGATGTTCCATCAATAGCCTGCAAGTGGGGCCAGGCAGGGCATTTAATGAGGTCTGATTGTGTAGGACAGAAGGTGGTTGAGGTGTTGTTGCTCCTACAACAAGATGTATTCATCTCCTCTGCCCAGTTTCCTTTTCTGTGGGAAGGAAATCGAGGGCAGGAGGCACACAGAGTATCTGGGTGGTGACAGCAGTTGGCCAAGCCAAGGGCCACAGTAAGCTCACAGCTTACCCACGTGAGATGGTGGGGGCTGTGGAGAGTGTTGGCTTTCAGGCCAGCACTTCAGGAAGCCTCAGACCTGCTGTGTGAGTGGCAGGTCTGTCCTTTGTCCCAGGAGAGAGGCCTCATGTGATTGCCCCTTGCCACTGGAAAAGGATGGGTGATAATTGTTTTCAGAACTGTCACTGTTTTTATTCAGATTTGCCTTCTGCAGTTCCTTAGGCTAGATTGCTGTGGGATTTTTCCACACTCATATTTACTGTAATATCCTATTACTCGTGTGAGATTTTTATATAACTTGGAGGACACTTGAGGTGAGTTAAGGGGCGGTGTTAATCACTAAGGAAGCACCTGTCTGTCAGCCTGGTTGTCTGTCCTGTGAAGTCCTGGGTGATCTGAAGAGCACAGCACTGGGGAGGGCTGGGCCAGTGACAATGCCTTTTGTGTAGTGTTTGTAGCTTGTTTGAGGTGTGAGGGCTCTGGGCATTCCCAAAGCTGCTTTGGCTGGGCTGATCCTAGCCCTCAGACAGCTCGAAGGAGCCACTGCAGCTCTGACCAAGAGTAACCCAAGAGCCTGAAAAGGACTGGCACTTCCTTTGTCACATTCATTTACTGCCTGGTAGTCATTTCTCTTCCATGGCTGTCTTCCATTCCCACTGCTCTGCACCCTGTGATAGGATTTTCACTGCTTTGTGTAAATGTTTGCTCACACTGCTGCACTTCCTTGATAACTGCTTGAACCTAAAGAATGCTGAGTTGTGCTACTTCTTAGCAGCCTGCAGTGCTGAACCCTCATTACTGGAAGATACTTGTGCTCTGCATAGTATAATATGGATTTTTAAATGTATGTATGTATATACTTGTTCCCTCTGGAAAGACTTCTTTGTTTGTTTGTTTATTATTTTTTTTACTTAAGTGTCCTGCCTTCTATAAGGGCTCTGCTCTGATGATTTTCATACTGCACTTCTAATTCTGGTTGTCTTACTGACCTGTGGGAGCCTACAGCTATCTCTTGTTGTTTATTATCTGACAAAAGGAAAGAGTTGTCTTAAGTATTCAGCTTGTATAATATTTTTTAATTGACGATTTGTTTAAAGGTAATACATGGCATAGTTAAACTTATCAGCCATTTAATCTGTCTTTGGTATAGTTTGGTGATAATTCTTTAAAAAAATTATGAATTGTGGTTGTAGTTGTTTTAGAATAGCAGAAAAGAAGATAGAATAGTTAGGCAACACTATGAAAAGTCATTACTTTTAAACCTATGGGTAGTTTTCATAAGGCTTTTGGGGTGTAGCATTATGAAAACTCTCATTTTAAAAGTGGTCACTGAATGCATAATACAGCTTTAAAAAAAATTATCCTAATTTTTTTCAGCTATTTTTGTTGGATAATCCTGTCTCAAAAACCATTACTGTTAATTGTAATATGGTAATGTTTCTACTTATTTTTAGGAGCATATGCAGGAAGAACCCAAAGAAAGAAGCCAAATGTTGTGACAATTTAAGAAGACAGCATTCACTGGGATAAAATGGCTGTGTTTTAATGATGGCATTCTTAGCACTGATTTTTAATATTGCATCTTCTTTACATATATGTATATTTAGACATCATAAACCTACTTTGTCATTTTCAGATGACACATTAACACAATCATATGGAAGCTGCTTTGAAGCTCTAATGCTTGTGGGAAGATTGCATGTTAGAACTTATGTACAGACTAATATTAATATATAAAAGATTCATAATCTTGTTTATTTAAAGACTACCACGGGGCAGCATGAAGGTAATTTGTGACTTTTTCACACTTTCTAATTTTAGAGTCTGACATATGCTTTTTGCATTACTTCAATTCAATTTCTGAGTATGAGTGACACCATAACTAAGTCATGGGTTTAGTTTAGTTTCATACCATAAAGTTAAAGCAGCTAAATGTGGAAAAAAACCCCCCAAACTTAATTTAAACAAAACTGAGCTTTCAAGTCAGTGAATTTGTCAGCAGCTGTTTTGAATGTACTTTCTGTAGGAATGAGATTAGCTCAATTTCAGTACTAAAGGCCTTGTACCAAATGTTTTGCATTTCTGCTGAGCTGCACAGATGTGGTCTGGTTTCACTACTGGACTGATGGACATACTTACACTGACCAAAAATGTCCATTTATATGTGTGGTAGATCAGACCACTCTGCTGAAAGAGCCCTGGGTTTTTATTGCACTCCTCTCTACTGCATTTTCTTATGGAAACAACATCTGTCCAATATGGAGATGTGTGTGTCCGACAAAAACTTCAGAAGGTAAGATTTTAACTGTTTTACCATTTCAGACTTAAATAGTTATTTTAGTCTGTAATAGTAATTCGGGTATGTTACATTTAATTGATGATAGTTGCAGTTTTTCTGAGCAGTTTATCTTGTGCTCTGATCCAACAGGCCCTTTTACTGAAGTAATCATTTCTGCAGGCAGGGAATCCCTACCAAATCCCAACACTTTCATATTTATGAATATCACATTAAAAGATCATGGTCATATTTTATCTTAGTCTTCCAACTGATGGATATTCTCCATCAATTTGAGGACAGCATAATTCCCCACCTTCTTTTAATGAACTTGAGACATGATATTAACAAAGTTCTAGAGAAAAAAGCTTGGCTGTATGATCTTTGCAGTAGAAAACTGACTGCCAGAATGTAAATTATGTTATGTTTTGTTACTTTCCCAGTGTCAGTAGAATACAACACACTAAACTTTGGAGGCTTTGTAATGTGTTGACATGAATGTAAGAGAAAAAAGACTTAACTGAAAACTTCATTGTGGTAAATAGCATGAAAGAGAAACATTAATAATGGGATGAGGACAGTATTTCATGGGCAGTGATGAGTGGATTAACTTGATTGTGGCACCAGCCTGTGGCTTTTATCTGCCACCAAGTCTGTCCTGTGCAGCTCGTGATGCTGTTCAGAGCAGATGTGTTATACCAGGCACGAAGTTACCCAAATTGCATGCTTGGAAAATGGCAAAAACACTGCCCAAGCACCTTGGAGAATGACACTGCTTGGTAATTTTGAAAGCCTGGGGCCAGGGGGCTCCCCTAATGGTGAAAATATGAGTTTACACCAGTGGAAGACCTGCCTTCTTCAAACAAATTCTGTGGTGCTTTAAAATCTCAGTTGTAATACAGAAAATGCCTGATTCAAGTTTCCAGCTCACCTGGTGGGCATCAAAGCTGTGTTTTAGTTCCCAGCTTTCCTTAGGAGTGGAAAACATCTCAAGAGGGGAGAAATTTACAGTGACAAGAGTAACTTGTGTCACAGATGACAAAAGGTGCTGTTGATATAGCAGCACTAAAGATTGATGTTTTTAATTCATGTTTTATGTGCTGTATTTATTATTAGCATAGGCAATATGTTGATGCACATATAGGTTTAGTGTGTTAGTAGAAATGAATGTTTCACTTCTCTAAACCTCTTGTTCTTCAAGCATGTTTCCAGCGTGTAATAAAGCATTATAGCACAAGGGTTTTTTTTTTCTTTTAACTTTCATGAGGCCTTTCTC
>VXBQ01006226.1:31682-84881 GCA_013400175.1 Phainopepla nitens | reverse complement strand
GGCCCCTGGCCTCCGGTTCTTTCCCCTAGAATAAGCAGGAGGTCCCCGAGCGCCGCCGCCTTTCCGCGGTGTGTTGTCACGGAGCGTGCCCTGCCGGGAGCGAAGGGCCGGAGCGGGCGGCAGCGCACGGGATTCACCGGGATTCACCGGGATTCACCGGGATTCACCGGCACTAGCACAGGCCAGCCTCTGTTAGCTGTCTTCCGCAGGCCTTTAGAAGTGAACAGGAGCCACAGACAGAGGCAGAGTCAGCTTCTGGCGAAGTGCATTTACAGGAAAATGTGTACATCTGAGGATGCTGCCCTGCGTAGGGCGTGGAATTACTCTGTCTAGTATTTGTTTGGTAAAAGAAAGATAAAAGAGGCGCTCTTTCTCTAACAGACAAAAGCAGTAGCAAAATAGAGGAAAACAAAGCAGAGCACCAAAGATGCTGAAAAATTGATTATTACATAGTACAGCAATGAGGTAACAGCCTAATAAATAGGTCTAGTAATGCTGATGTAGAAGTGGCCATGGGCTACTCTGCTTTACCAGACTAAGATGTTTCCATCTTTCCATCTAATATAGAAGATACCTTCATGCTATGGGGTTTAGCAGGACTCTAGCTATTTTTAAGTAGTATTAATGAAGAAGCTGTTTTGCAGATTTATTTTCTGCATAGTCATCAGTCTGCATATGAGGAAAAAAAATAACACCTGTTGGTGCTGAGGAGTTGTATTAACATAACGTTCAAATTAAGCAAATTTTGAAAATTTAAAGACATTTGTTAAAGTAGTAAAGAGTATATAAAATAATTTAAAGCGTAGGGCTACAGGGCATTTTTATAATTGCTATGCATAAATATCTAGAGAAATTGTTTTGTTTTTATGTTTAACAGTCAGATAATGATAGGTGCACTTTGGGATGTGCCTCATGGTATTACCAATACCAACATATGTCCAGTGTTGTAAAGGGACTCTCTTCTATTTTACATGCCTGGCTCCTTTGTGCTCCCTGGGAGCTTTTTGAAGTGCTTGCTTTAGGATCAACACTGGCTCTGGGAGGGTGCTGTGTGCCTGAGAGCAGTCCCAGGGAAAAAGATGTTTCACCAGGAAGAGAGAAAGAGGTTGGTAGGCTGGCAGGTGTTGAAGCTGCAGAGTGGTGGCAATTGCAGTGGTGCTCATGTGTGGAAGAGATTGAAACCCACTGTTAGAAGAGCACCTGAAGCAGGGGTGTGTGTAATCATGCAGGATGCGCAGAGGATGGAACCCCAGCTTTGCCAGAGTCTTATTTTCCTTTCCTCTCAGAAGCTGGCTGCAGTGCTGTGGCCGAGAAAGGAATGCTCAATCTCCTTTCCCTGGAGTGTACATAATGCCAGAGCAAACTTGATCTTGTCTTTTGTATTAGCTGTGTTACAAGCTGTAGTACCACTTGAATAGCCACATTGTAAAAAATATGCTTTTTAAATACTTGTTTGCAGGTTTACAGCTCTTGTTTACTGCCATGTGTGTATTATTACCATGTGCAGTTGCCCAGTGTGCTTATGCTAATTGGAGTGCAGTTGATTTTGGCCTGGGGATGCTGAGAGAGCTGTCAGCAGTTAAAGAAATGTTATAATTGTGTAGCCAGAAAGAGTTTGGAAGATTTTCCACCCAGATGCTGGTTAACCCATGATGCAAATGAGCAAGAAGGGTCATTGAACAGTGGGACATTAGCAAAAAGAAAAGGAACTGGAGATCAAGAAAACAAAGAAGCATGTGGATTTCACTGCACTCTTCCTCTGCTCTATTTCATTAGATGCCAAAAGTTTCTCCTTGGAGTGGCACAACCATAAATTATCTAATCTGTAATTCATTTTTGAGGAAACTTGGATTTTTTTGGGGTGCATGGTACCTGTAGAAGAGCTGGCTGCTTAGCACTGCTGAAAATCTTCCAAATGAGTTATGTCTTTGAGTAGGAATGGAATTTTTTGAAAGTTTGGATTAATTCCTGTGAGAAAGATGTGTGTTATGTGGGGGAATTGCTGTTTGCTTTTGTTAGGAGTCTGATTAAAGAATTTTTTGTGTATCCCCTGATTTTACTCAGTCAGCTTAGGCACTAGTGTGTGCTACAAACATTCTCAAGATCTTGAATGAAACAGAAAAGAACAATTAGTACCTCTGCATGTTTCAAAGACTAAAAAAGAGTACAACTGAATGGCTGAAAGTAAAATTTCTCCAGTTTTATGTTATCTCAGTAGAAATGAATTTGGATTTTTATGTTTGCTTATTTTTCAATATGCTTTTTTGTAAATAAGCATCTATATGAATGTAGGATATGCTTCTCTCTTGGTGTGTGGTTATTTATATGCATATATAATTTCTCTTCACTCTTTAAGGCATGCCAGATCAAGGAACTATGTGTCAGAATCTGAAGTGTGCAAACTGGAATCTGTACCCTTGGATTTTGGTGATTACCATCCCCTGAAACCCATTACAGTGAGTTTTTTTGTGCTTTTGGAAAATGAATATGTATTCAGACTGTTTGTGTTCCTCTTTTTACATCTGTTCCTTTAAAATTAAAAGGTTGGTGGTGGTACTTGTGAAGTTGCTTTCTGTGTTAGTGGCCTGTTTTAGAGGCATTAAGGTTTATTCTGTTTGCTCTTTACAGAAGTTTGCTGGTGCTGTTATGGGTCAGAAACAGCCTCCTGACAAATACAGCACCTCCAGCTTGTAGGTTTTCTTGGTTGCAGTAAATGCTGAATAATGGCTACATTTAAAATCAAATTGTTGCATTCCAAATGACCTGCATAACTGCTTGATGCAAGGGTTGGGTTTGGGTTAGCTTCCAGTCAGCTGTGTACTTTAAAACATTTATCATTTCTTTGATGTGTAAGAGGCTTTTAAAGATGTACAGAAAAAAATGCAGCTTCAAAGAGACAAATTATCCACTAATGAATGATAAATGGGCAGCAGCTTCTGCTCAGGAAGGTCAGGAGGGAGAGAGGATGGTGGCCTGAGGTATGGATTTGATGTTCCAGGCTTGAGTGTCATAGGAGAAAAGTAAAGATGAAACTGGCAGAAGAAATTAAATAGCAAGAAAGAGTTTGGAAGACAGGGACAAACCTAGTAAACCAGAGGAGGGGTACTAGAAAGATATTCAGAGTGGTTGTTCTTACCATCTTGGAAACCTAGATTTGGAAGGAAAAAGTAGCAGTGTAATGCTGCTGAAGAGTGAGTGCCTCCAGATTCAGGAAAAAGGGGGGGCTTCAGCTTAAGTGCTGGTGCTCACTCCAAAGAGTTTGTTTGATGTCTGCTTGCTTTCATTGCAACAGCACAATTTATGTAGCATGTATTTTGATGATTTATTAAAGAAAAGTGAGGGGAGAGAAAGCCTTTTTGTTGAATAGTTCTGAACTTTTTGTTTAGGTTACTGAATCCAAGACAAAGAAGATGACCCGGAAGGGAAGTACTTCTTCTACCTCCTCCTCTTCCTCTAGTTCTGTGATGGACCCTCTGAGCAGTGTGTTGGATGGCACTGATCCCTTGTCACTGTTTGCAGCAGCTGCAGATCCTGTGACTGCTGCTCCTCCCACGGTAACTCTGGGGACAGTTAAAATAAAACCAAACCAAAACCATCCAGCCAACCCTGGATAAAATGTATTGTCTCACCAGTCAAGAGGCTAATATAAGAAATACACCATATTAATATTTTTTATTTACCTTCCTTTGTCTGGTTTATGTTGACACACTTATTTAAATATGAATTTTTAAAAAATATTGTAATTTTTGAAAGGATCAGCTACACTTGAAACACTAAGTTGACCTTTATTAGCCTTCTCTTCTTTTTCTAGATGTGTATTTAACTTTTGCACTTGTACTCCTGTCGCAGGATGGTGCACGAAGGAAACGAGATAAAGATGAGAGCTCAGCTGTAGGAAGTGACTTTGAACCCTGGTCAAGCAAACGTGGTGAAATCCTTGCTAGATACACAACAACAGAGAAGCTTTCTATTGTAAGTGGTGGCTGCCACAGTTTTTTTAATTTGTACTAGACCTTTAATGGATTTTGGAATTTGCTGGTTTAAAATTCTTTCATGGGTAAATATTGGTCCTCTAAATTTCAGTTTTAATGTTGTAGAAAACTGAATCACAAGCTCTCACTTGTAAAGATTGTTTTGGAGCTGAGTCCAAGTCTTTTGATATTTAGAAGCCATCACCTTGTCTTTTTGTAACAGTGCAAATAACTTCTGGTCTTGCATGTACTTCTGAATGATTAGAGTGTTAATTAGCAGTGTCATTACCTATGCATTCTTGGAATGCTAGTGAGTACATGTTTTCTAACAGGCTGCTTTTTCTGCTTCCTTGCAGAACCTGTACATGGGATCTGAAAAAGGTGAGCACTTTCTTTAGTTTGCTTGAGGCAGGGTGCAGTGACAGGTTTGTGGTGAAGAATGGTTGAAATGTGTTTTCCTGCCTCCCCCATTCTGACATCATGGTCCTTGCTTTTTGGGGAGAAGATGTCTGGATGTTTGTTTAAAATAATTGAAAATAAGCCACCCAACCACCTTGTCTTTTATTCCTGTGGGCTAATGAATTTGTGATTATTTCACTGCACTGCCTTCCACTGTAGCTTAAAACTTTCTTCCATTTAAACTGAGCAATGATGTTTTGAGGATCATGTTTATCAACTCTTCTGCTAGGTGGAAGAGAAGCAAACAAGTCCTTTGGGAACTTTTTCAGTTATTCTCTTTACTTGAAAGTGAAGTGATTTCAGCTGTATGCTGGGTGTTTAAAAAAGAACCAGATGTTAAATATTTTATCATGTTTTTTAGCAAAGAGAATCTGGGCCAAGTAATCGTAGCATAGTAAATCAGGATTTTTACAGCATCTGCAAAAATATAAAATACTTTTTTTGCAATGAGAATGGTCAAGCACTGAAACTGGATGTTCAGGCAGAGTGTGACACCTGTATCTTTAGATCTGGTTAAATGGACTGGATATAACCCTGTGCAACTGGTACAACTTCAGAACTGGACCTGCTTTGAGGAGGAGAGCTTTTCTATCCTTAAGTATCCTATGGTTCTATCTGGTGTTTCTTTTCTTACCAGTAAAACTTGCAGGAAAATCCAATTATATTCAGTTTTGCTTCCTTGTCATTGCCCTTGTTCAAGGTGAATGCACTGTAGGTATGTTTAGGTGTGTGTCTTCAGGAATAGTCACTAAATGAATCAAACTGCTTGTCTCCTCCATGTCAGGCTCCTTCAGGTTTGTTTCTCTTTAGAAGTCTCAGTGTTTAAATGTTAAAGAAACTTAAATTTGTAATTCTTCGCAGGAAAAGCCACAACTACTGGTTCAGCAGTTTCTGAAAAAGTGAGGACAAGGTTAGAAGAACTGGATGATCTGGAAGAGGTGAGAAGGTTTTCTGATGAAATTACAGCATCATTATAACAGTGAAAGGAATTTGTGAAATAAAAATCTTTTATGAAACCTTTTAAAAATGTCCTGATACTGCAAGTGCAGTATTTAGATAAATATGTACTGTCTGAGGGAATTCTCTAGTAATTTTAATCATTTTTGTTACAGGATTCAGGCAGAATCATATTTTTGTATCACTAGAAATTGTGATTTGAAAATTTACGTGATCTATTGCTGTTCATTTACTTTCTTACTGCTGTAAAACTTTGTGGAGCCCTGTAGTCTTAACAACTGATAATTCTGGTTGCCCCTGTTGCAGAAGCTGCATATGTCTACCTGAGTTTAATTTGTATTGCAATTATGAGCTCGATAGAAATACTGAGTACTGAAGTTATTTCTCAAGCTGCAGTATTTTACTGTGCAAAGGTGAGATGTTTCATAGCCTGCTTTCCTAAGACCTGAAGGGAAGTTGTGATAAACTCTGTAGGATTCTCCCCCACATCGTGGTGATTTGAGTCTATAATAACAGCACTCTCCTTCCTTCCCTCCTGCTCTTAATAAGTGGGTTTGTGTTTTCTTGCCAGGGATCACAGAAAGAGCTGTTGAATTTGACTCAGCAGGATTACATGAACCGAATTGAAGAACTGAACCAGTCTTTAAAGGATGCATGGTCCTCTGATCAGAAAGTAAAAGCTCTGAAAATAGTCATCCAGGTCAGTTTTATGTTTTTGTTCTGTGCAGAACCAGGGAGTTTGGTGATATAACATGTCCAGTTTCCTTCTTGGGAAAAGAAGGGTTTCTACTGTTTTTCTGTTATTTTCTTTTGTTCTTCTCTGAAACACATCTCTTCCAGAGTTTTATGACTTCTGACAATAGTTGGATTTTCAGCTTTGTTTTATGTATTGGTTTTGACTGGGTTATGTGGGATGGAATTCTCAATGAGTCACCAGATGACAGATGTGGAAATTTTACCTGCTTGAGGATAGTTAGAACAAACAGCATGTAGTGATAATCAGCTCTTTGTAGGACGTGTAATTTCCTTTCCTGTCCTCTTCCCCATCAGCCCCTTGCTCCCTACAAATAATACCAGAATGGCTTTTTGAACATCAGCATTTTACCCATCCAAACTAAATAAGGCAACTAAATAAAGGGATTTAGGACCTTAGCAGGCTACAGAAAACTGCTCCAGATTTTTAAAATTGTGTGTATGGGGTTTGTTTTTGTTTGTTTGTGTGTTTGAGAACTTGTCCAGTGTCTTCCTTTGGGTCATTTGGGGTGATGTGCTTTGAGGAGGGTATGGGGAAATAGGACAGTTAAATGCTCTTTTGTTTGGCTTGGCCTTTAAAAAAGGCCAGAGGCAGAGTGCAGCAGATGAGATAATGACATCCTTAAAAGCTGTAAAACTGATGTAATGCTCATAGTCATCCAGTGGGGTTATATAAAGTCAGGATTTTTTCTGGTCATTCTGGATGCTCTTGTGAAAAACGCTTGAAGTAATTTTATCTTAAATTGTGGTAAAGACAAAAAAGGAAATGAAACATTAATGAAGTGAGATCAAACAATTATATGTGACCTAGGGTGACTAATGTGATATTGTAATACTATGAAGTCAGCACTATTATTGTTATTTTAAAAAAAATCCATATATAGGATTGTGAAGTGTGAATATTGTCTTGGGGTGAGAAGCAAAGCAGCTGTACTGTACTTACAGTGCTTTGTGTGTAAATATATATATGTGTGTGTGATAATCTATGCATTGATACTTTCATATGTTCTTTTGCAACTGGTTCACAAACAAATGTGAAATAATACAGTTTCTAACATGGGATCCAGTGCTTCCTTTTAGGAAAGTGGTACCAAAGTTGAATGTGTTTATCTCTGCTAAGGTGTTGTTCACTTAGCACTTAATGCTGCAGATGCTCATCACTAATTGAAGGACTGGCTAAGAATGAAATAGGTATTTGTGTAATTAATGAATTTAGAAGTTTCATGAAGGATAATAATTCTGTAGTTATAAAGCAGGATAGGGTAGAACCCTCACTGAACTTGACTTGTTGTGCATCTTCTGCAGTGCTGCATCCTCTGAAAGAGCTGAGCAGTTCTCTTGGCATCAGGCTGTGGTTATATACACAGGCAGGCATTATTATTACAGGCTGGTTAGTGTGCAGTAGGAAGAGTGAGTTTGGCTTCTGGTTAGGAAAATTTCTTCACTAAAAGGGTTCTCAATCACTGGACCAGTCTGCCCAGGGCAGTGGTGGCATCACCATCCTTGGAGCTATTTAAAAGATGTGTAGCTGTGGCACCTGGGGATATTTTTTATTGATGATCTTGGCAGTGATGGATTAAAGGTTAGACTCAACAGTCTTGAAGGTCTTTTCCAACCTAAGCAGTTCTATGATTCTGTGATTCCTCAAGTGCCTTTTTGCAAGATACTTGTCAAGCTGGAGTATGCTAAGCTGCTTAGAGTAAGCTGAAGTAATTTGATTGTGTGTGGGAGCTCTAAGAGAAGCAGTAATTGAGTGTTCATGCTATGTGTAGGAACATAAACCAGGAACCAAAACAGCTACTGAGTTACCTTTCTTTGAAGGTGGCTGACTTAGCACACAGCAGGGAAGATTCTGCTTGGCTTGTAGGATGTGAATGCTCTCACTTGTCTTTCTGGTGCACTCTTCAAGTTACCCTGATGAGTAAAGCAAAAAAGACTTGGTTTAAACATGTTCAAATGTTATGAATTCCTTCTTTAAACAGAACAGCCTTGTGAGGTGTTGGATTGCTTCCTGGATTTTTGAAATGTAACAGAAGTTTAAACTTTAGTTATTCCACTGAGATTGAAGAATTGTCTCCAGGTGAAGAGAGAGCAAGAATGGAGCTCATAGAAAATATTGTCAGTCTTAGAGACCAGAGAAGAGTCAGGGCCAGAGGCCACATTTGGCTGAAGCAAGGAAGAGGTGGATTTCTCTCCCCAGTCAGTCATTCACCTTTTTTCTTTTGGTAGAAGCTGGGTTTTTTATGTGAGTAACCTTCTGCCAAAGTTTTTGATTCCAGTTTAATCTTGGAAAACAAAGTATAGCTTTATTAAGTATCTTAGAAATATCTTAATTGTGTGTATTTTGAATTCATACAATCAATGGCCATGTTCCTTCCTGGCCTGAGCATCCAATGAGAGTGGAACCAAGTGGGTAATAGATTTTCAAATGTGACTTTGTACCAGCCCTCACTGTAGTTCAAATGCCATGGTCAGGCTGTGTCCCAGTGGCTGGTGATTGGTTACAGAGTCCTCCCTGGAGCTGACTGAGGCTCAGTCTTTTTCCAGAATGTTTGAACTGCTTATGTGAGCTGCAAAAATGCATTGGAAAGCTCATTAACTACACTTCTAAAATTGTTTCTTAATTTAATCTGTAGTACATTTTGTGTTTGATATGGATGCTTAGAGAGATGGTGAAAAACTGAACAGCATCCTTAAAAAAAGGGATTTTAGAGAAGAAGTGCCTTTTAATGCTTTGTCTGGGAGAGAATTTGTCTGAGCAAATGCCCAGATCTTCGTGGTCAGCTGAAACTCTGCATTGTAGATTACCCTTCATAAAGGAAAACCAGGTCAGTATAGCTTTGGAAATGAAGAATAACCTGAAAATTACAACAAGCAGCATGGTCTGTTATGTTAGATGTCCTTGTGCTTTTGGCTTCATAGTTCATATTGGCCCTTTCCATCTGTGGATATTCATCCCTTCCAGCTTTTCTGGAGTGAAAACACAAACTTGCATTGGCCTCTAAAAATGTTTCTTTGTTTTTTTTTCTTCTTCTAGTGTTCTAAGCTTCTTTCAGACACAACAGTAATCCAGTTTTATCCAAGTAAATTTGTTTTAATTACAGATATCCTTGATACTTTTGGTAAGTATCTACTCTGCCAGACTTACTACACAATTGTTAATAAGATTATTTTTTTTTTGTAATGTTAGAAAGCATCAAAGTTATCCAAAAAGGGCTGAAATGACTTTTAGATTTAACCTAGAATATTTCCAACATAAACGTTTGGACACCAGTGGTAAACATGGTATATAATTGTAAAAAATCTCCTAAGAGCAAAGTCCTGAAGATAAAAATATTTCATTTTGTGATTCTGTGCTTTACGTATTAGTGAATATCTAGAACAAAATATTAGGAAAAATCATGATCTCTGCATTTTGAAATTTGAAACACTCTGTCATTATAAAAATATTTCAGATTTTGGCAGCCTTTTGACTCAATATTTCATTTTTTTTTTGTATTTGAAGAATAGAAGTCAGAAAGTTTTCTTCGGCTGAATAGAAACTATGAGATGCTCAGAATGTAGTTATTGATTTTTTAAATATATTTTTAAACTTTTAAGTGAAATTGCCATCCACTGCATGTGACTCTCTTATTTTTCTGCCATGTTATGGAAAAGATTTTACAATGGTATCAAAGTTGAAGAGTGTTTTGGTGCCAGCAGGATATGCTACAGCAGAGATCCAATTGTTTTTTCAGGTCATGCTTCCTCTTTGTGCTCCTTCCTACTTGTTGAAAGCTGCTGGAGATAACATAATATCCAAACTCAGCAAAGGCAGGACACCAGCTGTCCTTTCCTGGCCTGGGAGAAATCTGACCTGTGTGTTACCTCTGCACTTGAGGGAGCCAGAGAGTGTTTTTGTAGTGTGAGAAGTGCCAAATCACTCTGAACATTTCAGCCTCACTAGAGGGCAGCAAAATGTCAGTGTTCTAGGAAGTTTTTTCCATCTAATGTCCTTGTATGTTGGAAAGGGAACCTTTGTACCAACATTTTGTGTTTTACAGTTTGTTAATTAGTTTTGATTTTTTTAAATTATTCTTTTTTCTTTTTTTAACCAGGGAGACTGGTGTATGAAAGAATTCTGTCAATGTGCATGGATAACAGAGTCTCTCTGCCAGGTAATTTCATGTTTGTTTCCACTGTGCTCCAGAAAAAAAATCATGTCCAACCTTGAGGAAGGTTAAACAGGACCATTGCTACTCTGTCTCCTACAGAAAAGGTTCTGATTTGAATCTAGTAGCTTTTAGTCTTTAACAGAATAAAATCCATTGCTTTCAGCTTCCACTATTCCCAGTGTTCATGCAAGATTACATTTTAATTGTGAAGGATATACCTAAGATATAATCAAGTGTGCTTGTGGCTCTGCTGTTACTGAATGTAAACTGGGTCTTCCTGAGACTTGAAATCACAAAGAATTGTGTTACTTCTCTAATACAGAGTTTATTAGGGGGAGGGGGAATTAAACAGGAATGGCCAAATTAGATGAAGGAAGACTTTTTTTTCCTTTTTTTGTCTTAGCATATGCTCTCTTCTGAAAGTGCTGCAGTTTAGTAGCTTAAAGTTAATGGTTGAAACGTAACAAAGCTGAGAGTCTCAGTTTTTGGTAAATAGATGTTTTTGTTGCTACACTGGAGGCTCGATAGTTTTGCTGTAATAAAAGAAGAATTTTGGAAGTAGCAGCAGGCTGCCTCTAGCATAGCCTTTCTAACTTGGGCCCTTTTTCTTTTTTCAGTTGAAGTTCCAACACAATGTAAACATCTAATTTGACATTGCAGGTGAAAGAACCTCTTTAGCAAGACATTGAAACATTCCATGGAAAACACAGGCATTTCCTTGCAGTTTGGAGTGCATTAAGTGCACATCCTTGCAAGATGAAATATTCTGTAGTTGGCAGTTGAGCAGTACCATTAGTTTGTAGTTAAATCCATAGGATTGGAGTTGTAAACGTGAAACCAACAAATAATGAATTTCGAAATGAACCTAGAGAAAATAGCTCAGATAAATTTGGTTGTTGCAGATCTGACAAACTGCTCTTACAAGCATGAATGAGGGCAGGCAGTTCCCATAGCACGTTGTGATTTCTGGGCACAGTCACCTCTGCTCTGGAGAGCTGAGCTCCTGCTGCAGCTGTACAGCTGCCAGAGGCATTGCTGGTGGCAACTTCCCAAGCAGCTCAAAAAGTGGGAGGGAGGAGGAAAATCTGTGCTGTGCTGACTGTGCATGTCAGCCTTTGGGGATTTCAGGCCCAACCTCTGAGCTTGTCCCTTGGGAACCAGGTGAAACCAAGTTCAGTGAGAACTGCTGAGGTCCAAGATGAGAAAGACACTGAGTGAGGAAGTTCTAACATGCAGCTTCTCTCGTGTTGGAAGTTGGAAACTTTGCTGTGGAACTTCTCATCTGGAGGCAGGAGTGGGAGAGCACTGGTGTGTTAAACAGTTTCACAAGGAGTTTGTAAGAGGATATGTTCAGTGTTTAGTGGACAGAAACAAGGTTTCTGTCCATGTTCAGTATTTCCTACTTCTTGGAATAGTACTATTTAAAATTTATATTATCCTTTTAAAATAAACAGTTTGAGTGCTTAAATCTCTTTTGTATGTTCTCTAGTCATTATAGATTTATATACACATGTTTGTTATACATTCTCTGTATTTTCTTTTTTTTACAATTTCTGATTTTGGAAGAGCAGAGGTCAGATTTCTCAGTGGCAGCTCTGAGATGAGCTCCAAGTGCTTGAATTCAGGTTCTGAAATGTTATTTACTACAAGATTGTTACCTTTTCTGGTTTCATACTCAGCTCTGATTGCTGCTCAGGAGAGCTGGGAAGCAAGTGTATTGCCTAATTTATTATTGTGCATTTTATTTCTTGATGAATGGAAAGAGAATACAGTTTTAAACCTAACCTGAAAAGTAACTTGTTTCCAGAGAGAATGTAACTATTTCTGTTTGTTTGTTTTTTTTTTTTTTTCCCAGATAACTTTTCTCCAGAGAGTGTTAATGATACTGCTAAAGAAACTTGCTTAAACTGGTTTTTCAAGATTGCTTCAATCAGAGAACTCATTCCCAGATTGTATCCTTGTAAAATGAGACCCTCAGAGTGTGTCTGCAGGTTTTTTGTAGATTTCTCCAAAAGTGAACATGTTTGTTTCAATCACACCCGCAGGGTCTGATGTCAGTACTGGCTTTGTTTTGTTTATTTTAGGCTGTATGTTTTGATTGTGCTTTTGAGTCATGTTTCATAGTAAACCGAATGCTTAGTTATTGGCTCTGAGCAGTTTGGCAGTGACAAAGTAGAGGTGATGTATGAAAAATTTCTAAACAAAATCTTGTAGATAAATTGTACAAATCAGCAAAGTGTAGTGACATTAATTACAGAAGGCCTTAAAATAGTTTGCTCAATATTTGGTGTATATTTGCTTCAGGTTTTTCAATGGTGTGCATCTTAGTTTTGTTCCTTAACTTGGTTCAATTTAGTTATGTGGAAGCAGCAATACTGAAGTGCAATAAGTTCCTGTCCAAAACGTAAGAATAATGTTAAGTATGGGAAAGAAGTGAATGGGCAGACTTAGGAACTAATTCAATGAATTAATCATGGGAGTTCTGTGATTGATGGTGGGTAAGATCTTAGTAGAACTGGGAAGAAGCAGTACAGAGAGGTTTTGGAACTTTTAATGAGAATACCATGAAAAAATTCAAGGTGAACTGTGATATACTTTGAAATACACTACTGCTCTCAGTTTTCAAATGTATGTACAAATGTGATCTCAGATGTCACAAATCCCAATGCAAATTGAAAACCAATGGCTTCTGGTGGTGGAGGGGAAGGAATATTGTTGACATAAGCAGTGGAGAAAAAAGACAGGATAGAAAACTGAAAGGAAAATATTGATACTAGGAGAGACAGAGTAGAAGAAATAATTTAAGAGCAATGAACCACTATCTGTTGAAAACTTTGGTATAAGTTTAATGTGTTACCAAACAGTGCCAGCTGCTGAGCAGAAAATGCTCCTTCCCTTGTAATTGTCCTTCTTCATTTTGAAATGAATGCTGGAAGCCAAATTGCTACTATACTGACAACTTTATTATCCCTAAAAAGCAGTTCTTTTACTGGAATTGGTGAGCCTCATATCCAGGCACTGGTACAGCTCTGTCACTAAGGGCCTGTGGGAAAATGAGACATGGAAGGAGTTCTGCCAGTTCTGCTTTAAGCATCTGCTTTCTGTACACTGAGTTACAGCTTTTCTATAGCTCTGCTGTTCTCCAAGCTAGAGGAGGAGTTCTTTAGTTTCCTATGTCTTGTTCTGAATAGCAAATACTGCAATTTGAATATAGGATATGTGTTACTGTACACAGAAAATTTTATTTACGAAATAAATTTTTGTGCTGGTGTCCTTTTTTCTTTGATAGATATTTCTGTAACTCAGGCTCAGCTGTTACAAGGCAGCTACTGAAGTTATCTGTAGGTGATATAATTCTGTTACTGACTCTTGAAGCTCATTTTCATTTCTGATAAAAACAGGGGCATTTCGGAATGTCTGCCACGGTTAACATCTATGATTAGAGGAATTGGAGATCCACTGGTTGCAGTCTATGCCAGAGCATACCTTTGCAGGGTAGGCTGTCATTTACCTCTGATCTGTGTCAAAGATTTACTGCAGCCACTGCTGCAAGGAACTGCTGCTTTCATCTCAAGTTAGTCAGCAGCCTGTCTCTTTCAACAAGCAAACAAAAAAATATTTCTCTTCTGTTTTTCAAATGGGGAATCTCTCTGTGTTTGTAATAAGTAAGAATAATTTCATGTGCTCTGTAGGCTGTTGCAGTGCAATGGAACAGATTTCCTCAGTGCTTACAGATACTTGGAGCTGATGTTAGGATCATGTTTAAAAACAGCTGTAACTACCTCAGAGTAGTTGTTAGTGGACATGACTATAATAATAACCAAGGAAATAATCAGTCAAAAGCATGGGATTCAGTGCTGCTTGTTGATTTGATCTGTGTGACTTGGGTGTATTCCTTCAGCAAATGCATTTTTATCTCACTCTGAATGAGATTTGATAGATGCTGATAAAATCTTTTTCTTTTAATACAGGTTGGGATGGAAGTGGCACCACAACTCAAAGAAAGCCTGAACAAAAATTTTTTTGACTTTCTCCTAACATTTAAACAAGTAAGCAAATAAGTGTTTTATTTGCAAAATCAGATAAATACACTCTTTAATCAAACTACCACATACTTTAAAAAAATCTTAGAAGTTCTCAAATCTAGATTTAGGGGTGTTCCCCTATGCAGATATAGTAAGGGAAACTTTACATACATTCTGATAAGTTGAAACTGCTCTATTCAGCATGTTTCCAGTCTTGAATAATATATGTTAGGAGCTTGATATTTTTTCCCCCAGCTTGCAAGGAATACTTCAGAATATCTGTACCTTTGTGATACCACCATCTGTTGTCATTTCCATTCATATGCAAACTTTGACCAGTTTATATCTCCCATTAAATACCTTTTCACAGCAACATATTTTTCTCTCTTATTTCAACAGATACATGGAGATACAGTTCAGAACCAATTGGTGGTGCAATGTGTGGAGATCCCTTTGTATTTGACCCTATATTCTCCTGCTATAGACTGGATTTTACAGTGTATTGCATACCATGCTCCAGATGTAAGTGAACGTGGTAATGCTCAATACTAAAGGAAGTGTTGTGGTGAAGAGTTAATTTTGCCTACTGGAAAAAACCCCCCCTCAGTCAGTTTTTACAGGAGTGTGAAGGCAACTAAAAAGAGCCTGCATAGGACTGTGTGATGCTCTCTTCTGTACAGGAAGAATGTTTGCTTCCACAAAGCTCAAGTGTGACCCCTTCAAGTTCAAAGGACAGTATTCCTGTTTGTTTCTTGCTGTTTAGATAGTTTAATTTTTATTTCTTGAATTCATCAGTTTCTTCTGTCATACAGATATACAAATGACTTGACTAAACTGTAGTTTAACATAGTGAACAGGCTGTTTTAATCTCTGTCAGAGTTTTCACCTCTCCTGCCAGAGATAACTGACCTGGCTGGCAAATAGTGATTACCTGGAGTAATGGCATGGATGAAGGATTGCAGATTTGACTTCCATAAAATGGTGCTTTTGACTGAAATGGCACTACACCTATTCCAGAAGATGTGTTTTATGTTCAGCTACATCATTGGTTTCTTGTGCTGTAAATATAGGGTAAAACAGACTATTGGAATATAATGGAGATGTAATTAAAATAGCTTTTAGTAGATTTCAGTACAGTAATTAAAGCTGAATGTATTTTCAGAGTCTTTATTCACTAATTTTAATGAATATTCTTTCCAGGTTCTTCTTACTGAGATGATGGAAAGATGCAAAAAGTTGGGGAACAAGTAAGTGTTGGAGAGTGTAGAAGACAGGAGTCTGTAATGAGTACCCCTGAGTCCCTGGAATAATCTCTCCTTTGGAAACAGTTGGAATACATAGTGCAGCTTTCATTCTCCCAGTAGCTTACTAAATCATGATTATGAACATCTGTTTTCCAGAGATGAATTCTAAAATATGGTAGATTACTTGTCAAGCCAAAGTTAATTAGTTTAACTTGGTTGCTGCATTCTGGCTCCTAAGCCAAAGTTTAGGACATCTAATGTGTTTGCCATCAGCCATGTCTCAGACTGCTGGTTTTGCTTCACTTTTCTGGGTTTTCCTCCCCTTCCTTTCCCCTGTCCTCCACTGGCTACTGTCAGGCCATATATACATTCAGCAAGGGAAGTTGTAAACCTGCTGGCAACCTTTGGATATTTCTAGTAAATTCCTGCTAAAATGATGCCTTCAAAAACACCTGTGTGGAAGAACATTTTAGAGGCTGGGTTACCTTTTCCTTATCTGATGGTTTAATGTTTTCTTGTTTTGCTTATCCATTATTAATCCTCATCAAAGCAAGCTCAATTTGTGTGAGGGTCGTTTTTTTCCTTATTCTTTCTTTTTTTAAAATTTATGATGGACACTGGACAGTTGTTGGTCTAAGAAGTTCAGGTTAATGTAAATGCAGGTTCTACTAAATTTGAGTTGCTGTTGAGCTGTACTGATCTGTGTTGTGTTCATTGCAGTGCTTTGCTGTTGAATTCAGTAATGTCAGCATTCAGAGCAGAGTTTATTGCTGCGAGATCAATGGACTTCATTGGCATGATTAAAGAGTGTGATGAGTCTGGATTCCCAAAGGTAACGTTTTGTATCTAATTTGTAACAGTTCCTTTCCTTTGACAGAGGTCTTTGTGTTTTTAGTTGCCCACATGACTTGTGTGTCCCTTGAATAAAATTATCCAAGTGGTTTGATCTGAGAATCTTCCTGCACACTGTACCTGCCAGAGCAGTCTTGGATGGACATGCATGGTCTGCTTTTAATTAAAAATGTCTCATTAACTTTCAGCATCTCCTCTTTCGCTCCCTGGGCTTAAACTTGGCATTGGCTGATCCTCCTGAAAATGATCGCCTTCAAATATTGAATGAAGCCTGGAAGGTTATAACAAAGCTGAAGAACCCACAGGTGAGTTACTGTCCATTCTGTTTCACTACTGAGTCTGTGTTCAGAGCAAAGTTGTAGCCAGTTGTTCAGTAAGCATGTGCTTAGCATGACATGGTTTACCTTTTCTGAATACACACAGTTGCAAAAAAAAAAAAAATCTTTGGATCATCCCTGCTTTTCTTAGCTCTGCTGAAGCATAACTTAATTTTACATAACATTACATATTACACAAATGCAACTTTTGAGTTCATGCAGATCTTTAGGTGTGCATGAATCATAACACAGGAGTTAGTTCTTTTAAGTGTAATTTTTGGAAGTGTATTTCTCACAGTCTCCTGAAAATATTAGTAATCATAAGATGCATGTATTTCTAGGATTATATCAACTGTGCTGAAGTGTGGGTGGAGTACACATGCAGACATTTTACGGTAGGTGAAAATTACTTTGTTTCCTGTGAATTCTTCTAATGGAGACTAAGTGGCTGTGTTAGCAGTCTGGTATTAAAGATGGAAAGGCTTTGACTATTCAGTATAAATGTGTAGGAATGAAAAAATGTATTTCCTTTTGTGAAAGATGAATAGGGACAGAAGATGCAGCTTTGAAGCTTTACTACCCCACAACACTGAATGTTTCTTATCCTTTTGTTTTAATGGCAGATGGATCAGTTTAAGTAAGGATTTACTGGAGCTATGGTTGAAGTTCTGGCTTAACTAGAGCTCTGTAAAAAACTGATGCTCTGGCAAATGGAAATAAATTATCCTACTCAGCTGGTGTTTAGTGACTTGATTTATGTGCCAATTTCATTTTGTAACCCTGTTTCTTGGTGCACAGAAGCGAGAGGTCAATACAGTTCTGGCTGATGTTATCAAACACATGACTCCTGATCGAGCATTTGAAGATGCTTACCCACAGGTAAAGAGCTTATTTTGCCAAATCTGTAAAAATCTGATGTGCATTTTCTTAAACAGAATTATTTCTTAAACATTGCTGATAACTCTTATAACAAAATTATTATTTTTAAACACTAACAATAATTTGAGAGGCCTCTTGGAACACTAATGCTGTGATCTATTCCTCCTTTTTTTCCATGCACATCAATCTTTTAATTCTGAGAAATGCTAAACCTGAGTGATTTATGTATTTAGAAGTAGCAGTAGTTAACTCTTACATCAGCAGTGGTGTTTGCTGAAGGAAATTAGCAACCATGGTAGGCTGTTTAAACAGAAGTAAACCATAAAATAGTCTGTCTCTACTTGGCATTGTGAAGGCTTCAGTGAATTATTGTGCTCAGTTCTTGGGACTGAATGCCAAATGAGATACAGATTAGTTGAGAAGGTTTTTGTGGTTACTTGGAGGGTAGAAAAAGTGCCTACAAAAGAAGATGTAGCAGACTGGCTTGGGGTTTTTGTCTTTGTTTGGCTGAGATTTTTAGTGCAGAGAGCTGGAGGACATGGAGGCTCTAAATTGAAAAATGTGCCTAACCATGGAAGTGAAGAGCAAATAAAGGCTGGTCAGCCTCTGTTCAATATGGGTTTCAGTATATAGGAAAAGCATGCAGGAACAGCATAGCTGTAGGTTGTCCTGCTTTGGGGAAAGAAATGATGCATCTTTCAAAAGAGTTTTCTATGAATAACTAAAGAAAAATAATCTCTGGTGTGGATAGTCTTAATTTAACTCATATTACACTAATTTTCCCCTTTTTTTTAAACTTTTCCTTTTTCTCCCCTTTAGCTGCAGTCAATTATTCAGAAAGTTATTACCTATATCTATGACTTTGCTCTGCTTTTTTCAGTGGTAAGTGGTATTCTGTTTAATAAATTTTTAAGAACTGTTTGGCAGTTTTTCTGCAAGACAATTTACCTTGACTGGGATATTTAGATTGTTTACAAGTTCACAGAGTGCAAGGACTTTTTGTCAAGTAGCTAAGTGCAGAAATTTTTTGTGAGCTTTCTGCTGCTTACTGCTTCAGTAATTATTCCAGTGCCAATTTTCTGTACTTTTTTCATTAGGCTGTTAAATTTTCTAAGTTTGTTACTGTGGCATAAGCAACAATCAGTGGAAGATGAAATACAATTATTTGTGTGTGTGTTAATGTAATTGCTGGTAGCTGTTTCTGTGTTATGATACTTAACATGCCCTCTGATAGCACTTACACTTGGCATTGACACAAAGTGGAACTCAGAGAGGTCAGAGACTGTATATGAGGTAGAAAAATAGAAACAAAGACAGCAGACTCTGTGTGTTGAAGTACAGAAACCATTTGAAGAGTGGAGCTCAGGACTGATGCTGTGGATTTGGAGTCAAGTCTTTTTCACAAATGGCTTGGATAATTCTGAAAAACTTACCCTCACTATATTCTTGAGATGATACAGGAATTAAATATTTTAGTATGTTAAACAACCTAGACCCTTATTTTTAGACCTTCTTAACTTGCTCTACCTAGGCCCTTAATTTTAGACCTTCTTAACTTGCTCTGGATAGATGTGAAGTTGTTGATGATGCATAGACTATTTTAATTGTTTATTATATCTTACTTTTTTTTCCCCATAGATGTCTGAATTTGTCATGATCTTAAGCTGTTTGAACCATATGATTGCTTTTAAAAATAAAGTGCAACGTTTGATTCAAAGAGTTCTGTATTTTGTGTTCCCTTCTGGATCTCTGTGATCAATAAATTGATACATTTTTCAACAATCAGTCCTTTTCCATTAGTTCCACTTTTTCATCCTTTGAGATGAGTTTCTGTTTTCAAAAAAGGTGAAAATAGTTTTACCTAAATAGCTGTGCTTATAAAACTTATCCAAAATATTTATTTAGTGTGTTGTTTGTAACATACCTAATTTTATTTGTTTATGTATTTGTACTTTCAGGAGAAATTCTTGCCATTTCTGGATATGTTCCAGAAGGAAAGTGTGAGAGTGGAGGTTTGCAAGTGCATTATGGAATCTTTTATTAAGTAAGTGGAGACTGTTGAAATGAAATGCACTCTGGAGGCTCTGAGAAACTTACTGCAAGATGGCTAGGGAAGAGGAGTCAGTATATCAGCTGTTCAGTTTGTGAAGGTGTTCCAGGCTATGGGAAAGAAAAAGGAAAATGTGTCATTTTTTTTAATTTATTGATGCACTGTTTGACTGTTCACAAAGAAAGCTGAGTTGAAGTAATTATGTTGATGCTGACTTGCTGTGGGTTAACAGAGTAGTTGTTCTCTGAGCTTATATTTTTTTGTGTTGTCTTAGTTGGTTTATGAAATTAATTTCACATTCCAGTTGCTGTGACAGCACAGAATAGAGTATTGCTACAGTTGAAAATGAACTTAGAAAACAAAAATATACTCCACTGTTCTGAAAGTCAAGCAGCCCTTTTCATTTCAAATAATTAACAGGGTTTGTTGAAACATTTTCCTCATTTTCACCTTCCCTTCAGGTATTTATATTCACTGCTGAGCCCCCCATGCCTTCTCTGCCCTGGGGCACACGGGGCCAGCTCTCTTGGCTTTGCTCATATGAGGGATGCTGTGGCCCCTTAATCATCTTAGTGGAGCTGCAGTGCACATGTGCCTCTGTGCCTAAACCTGACACTGATCCTTCCTGTCAGGCCCTGAGTAGCTGAGAAATTATGGTATATCTTGGTAAATCCAGGATTGTTTTGTTTTGATGTTCTTAGATTGCCTCAATGGATCACATATCCACCTTGCTGTGTCCCTTAAGGAGTCAGAGTTTTTGCTTGGCAGTGCAGCTGTGTATATTGAGATAATATTTCTTGGCTGGCATTTATTGGAATTGTGCACATATTAACCATGTGATCATCGGTGTTTGTTGGTTCACAAATGAATTTAAAACCTGTGCAGTGTCATACAGTGCTGGTGATTGAAATTTTGCATTAAATGGGTGTTATTCTAGTAATTGTTTTCCATTCTGACAGAGCAAGATCTTTCATCACTTTTTCTAAAACACTTTATAGGCATCAGCAGGAGTCGACAAAGGATCCTGTCATACTCAATGCTCTGCTGCATATCTGCAAGACGATGCATGATTCTGTGAAGTAAGATGAACTTCTCCTAAGAACTCTAATTTATGCAAAGTTGGGCTGCCTGATGTGGTTTCATGTTTCTGAGGCTGTTTGTTTCAAGGTGGATTAAGACATGAATCCAATTAGTGCTGAGGGAAGAGCTGTGCAGTGAAGTGGCAGCACGTACCATTTGCTCTTTAATTACTGCTGTATACTGAAGTGGAATTTTAAAAGGGAAGTAGCAGAGGTTTTGTACTTTTCCAGTGAAGCAGAGACACTTTACCATCCAATCTGCCAAACACTTTGAGAGTGAAACCAATGTAATCTTTGAGTTATTGTGAATAAGCTCTTTCTTAGATTCCAGAGAATGTGTAGCTACTAAAGCACAGATTGCCATACTCAATTACACCTTTTTGTGGGTCACTGTTTTCAACCATTACAGAGGGGTCTGAAATCTTTACAAGGATACCTGGAAGATCTCCAGGAACTTCAGTAGGGGAAGCTAGAACTGAGAAGCTGTTGACCCATCTATATCTTTCCCCTAATTCTTCCATTTTGCCCTTGACTTTGAGAGCTGAGGTTGTTTGGGATCCCCTGTGCCCTGCTGCACCCTCACTGTTTCAGTAGCAGTTGTGCAGTGTGGAAAGCATTGTGGTTTGTAGGTAACTTGCAAAAATCACACCGAAATCTGTGTCTGATTGAAAACAGAGCCAGGATCACAATGCTGCAAATTCTAGCTCTCAAGAGGACAAACCTTTTTTTTCCTTCTGGTTTGGGTTGAATTGTAAGGGCACAGTCTCTTTTGCCACTCTGAGCCCAGAGCCTCTTAGTATGGCAGATGCTGCAAAGGAACTTAAAACTTTTTCATCCTTGATGGGGCATGAATGCAAGATTTATTGTCAATAAAGAGGTCAGATTTAGCATGTAATTCCAATTTATACCAGTTAGAGTGCTTTATTTTGGGTTAGAGTACCTTATTTGGCTGTATGTTGCACTAAAAGCTACTTCAGCCTTTAAATAGAACAATATATTGTACCTAAACCAGCTTATTACAAAAAATAAAGCAGTTTATAGCAATCCATATTTGGTGCTTCCTCTGATGCTTTGCCAAAACAATTTAATATTTTACTGGGACCCTTAAAATCCCTTAAACCAGCAGTTCCTTGAGCTTGAGATGGTTGTAGATCTCTTGGTAAATCATCCTAAATTGCAGTTATTTTTAAGTAACTCCTGCATCTGTTTTTGCATCCTGGTTCAGGAAACTCCCAGCCCATTGTGTGGGGCTCGCTGACCCCTGTAACAGCTGTTGGAGGATAACAGCCTTTGGACTGGTGGGGGTCTGATTCCCAATTGAACTGGAAACCTATTACTGACCTGGAGATCTCATTACAAGCCTCCTGAGCCTTTCAGAGCCCATCAGTTTACTCTTTTGATTGGCAATGCACTAATGAGCTAATCATGCTGAGGTTTTCTTTCCTCCCTTACTGAATTTGTATAGTAAAACCATTGTTCTCTTCCCATCTGGTGTCTGAGTTGGAAATTGGTAACTGATATACTAAAGGTCAAAGCTGGAGCCAAGCATATAATAGTAAAGGGATTAAATTGTGTTACTTAATTGTAATTTAACTTTTTATTCATCCAGTGTCAGTGAAACAGGTTTGAGTGAGTGGATTTTTATGTGATGTAAATCTGTCTCGAATCAGATTTTGGACTCCTGGTGTAGAATAGGTATCTGTGATAGTTTTGAAAAGAAACTCCTTTTTACATATCAGTTTAATTCAGTTCTTACTAAAACATAAAGAAAACCAGCACTGGGGCAAGATGAAGTTAAATATTTTTTAAATTCCGAGGCAAGGTTAGTTAAAACAAAAAACCTTAAACAAAACAAACCCCAAACTAAACAATAAAGTAATGTTTTACAGTGTATAATATTTAAAGAGTGTTTCAGAAGCTTTACTCCTTAAATAGTACAACTTTCTACTAAGAATAGACTTACTAATTTCTTTAGGTTTTTAGGCTGAGTTCTTAGTCAAGTTCTTATGTTGCAGCAGAAGACTGAAGCCATTTCTTTGCTACAATAAAAAACATTAGCATTCCTTCTCCTCATGCCAAAGTCTGAGTTATTTAGAGAATCTAAAGACACTCAGCAATGTTTACTTTTTTTTAAATCTGGAATTTAATTTGGTTCATAGCTGAGTTGGTGATACTCACATTAAAATTAGCTTTGTACAGAAAAATTTATAAAATATTATCTATCATTTGAACCTTTATAGATAAATAGAATAAACAATATTCTAAAATTTACCGAATAATTTTTTTTTCTAGTGCACTAACACTTGAGGATGAGAAAAGAATGTTAGCAGCTCTGATAAATGGATTCATAAAAATGGTGAGTGACAATTGTGTGGACCTGTTGGGTGCACCTTAGAGCCTGGATTTCTGTGACAACCCCATGAGGAACAGGTTCCTGTGTGGCTGAAGGAGAACCCAATCTCTGACTTGCTTAAGGCCACTAAAGAGCACAGGCAGTGCATTTCAGTGAAGTAAGTGTGTCTGTGTTCAAAGGAATGTCACACAGTGCTGAAGCTGATGCAAGATGAAAGTTTAAAGTAAACATGTTGTTTATTTAATTGTATTTCCTGCTGGTTGTGTCTCCTGTAAAGCAGAGCACATATTTAAAAGTTAAACAGCAACTGAAGCATCAGAGAGGTCACTGAAGGTTTATGTGAAGGAGGTTCCACTACTTAGCTCCAAATGGGACCAATAACAGCTTTCAAAAATATAAAATAAGTGTAACTTTTTTATTATTCTATCTCTGTTTTTCTTAATTTAGAAATAAGATAATTTGTGTCACTAAATTAGTAGTCCCAGGAGAACCTCAGGTCCTTAGTGTTGAAATTAGTTTTTAACCCATCCCTCACTCTTATTGCAATAAATCTTTTGTTGACCTCTGGTGGTTTTGATGTCAGGGGGTTTTAGGGAGAGTTGCTCAAGCATTTTGTGTTCTCTAACCATGTACTCTCCATACCTGTTTTTTTCTTTCACATAGAGCTGGCAGGCTCTGTGTCTACATGTCCTCTTTGTTCTTTGTTGCATTTCTGTGGATTTATTCTAGATGGTTGCTTTTTCTTCAGCTGTGCTAATTTGTTGATTAATATTCTAATATAGATTTGCTTTATTAAACTTTACATGCAGTGTAATATAGTATAATTTCCTTTAGGAGGATTTCTTGCATTGAACAGAATTTGATGTGTCTTGATAGTCCTGGTTCAGGGGGAAAAAAAATCCCATAGCAGCAAAATGACTAGTCATGAATTTAAACCAGCACACATTAAGATGTGGAGGGAAAAGCAATTGTTACAGTCATCCTTACAGTGAGTCTTTTTGGTGGAAAAATTTATATTTTTGGGTAAGTTTCCTTGAGACTAAGATTGAAGAATCAGCAGTTGTACAAATAGAGGAAAAGCAAAGACAGTTGTCTGTAATGTGAGAAGCAGTCCTTTGTTTTCTGGTGCAGTTTCTTTGATATTTCACTGTATGGATTAAATGTAAATTTTATTCATATTTTGTAAAAAATTCTTTTGCATGTGACTTGAGAAATAATAAATAATGCAACCTTTACTTCTTATTAAAAAAATTGCAATAGAATACATAAACCTAGACTGCCTGGAGACTGTTCCTCATGCTCTGCTTTTAATTGACAGCTGAGACACTCCAGCTGACAGCACTTGGGTTTTTTTAAATCTACAGGGTTGGAAGAGGGTTGTTCTCACACAAAGGTTGTTTTTTGACTTCTTTCCTGCCAGAATGCAAGGTTACAGGCTTTTGCCATACTATATAAGAATGTATTTATTAACCAGACTCAAGGAAAACCTGCTTTTTTTACTGGTTTATCTAATTAGGAAAAATGCTATTTTCTGTTGGAGGCCCTTTATCAACTAGAAATTAGAGGAATCTGAACAAGATTCACAGATCTATTTCTGTTTTTCTGGGCCTTTTTGTCTTGCTTTCTAAGTATGATCAAAACCAAGCCCTTGTCTCTCCCATAAAGAATCAGGAATTCTAGTTTTGAAAACACTTCACAAACCTAGGATTAAAATTTTATTTTCTTGAAAGTACTTGATATGTAAAGTAGACCATCATGTGGAGTATGGACAAAAAAAACCCACCAAAAACCCAAAACACCAAAACAGTGAAACTTCCATATTTCCCTGAAGCTCAGGTATTGCAGACAGTTAAAATAACAGAGATTCTCTGTCTGCTGTTTGTTGTAACTGCTGGGTTTTCTCCTTACCAGTATAGGGGGATTTTGACTTCTAAATATCTGTGGTTTGTCTGCATGCAGTTTCACATGTATTTAAGGCCTACAGTGATAAAGTCTAGGTGCCTTTTTTCTTTTATAGGTTTCATTTGGCCGTGACTTTGAACAACAGCTGAGTTTCTATGTTGAAGCCAGGTCAATGTTTTGCAATCTGGAGCCTGTTCTAGTCCAGCTGATTCATGTAAGCCACAGTTTATCTACATTTCCCTAATAAATGGGGATATATTTGCAGTTCTTCCATTCCCTGCTCAGATTATTGGTCTATGGTGAAATAAGTCTGAAGTATTTTAATCAGGTGTTTATAAAGTGAACTTTGATCTCATCTCTGATTTTATCCCAATAAACACTCAGAAGTTCTTGCTTGACAGGCATGCATGGTGTCATTGCAACAAAGAAAAACTGGCTGTCTTGCCAGAGATTTCATGAATAATAAAATAAATGGCATTTCTGTGCCATTCAGAATTTGGGTTGCCTCTTACTGTAATCCTCCATCTAGGAAAGATTAGACTGTGTCTGGCTGCAGATCCAGGCAGAGTCCTGCTGTGACTGGGAAGGTTAATCTCTTTTCTGTATTGAGTCACAGATGAACATTAGCTGCATCTGATTCCTTTGCAACACTGTGTCTTCCCTTAAATCCTTTTGTTATTTTGGTTTAGGGTTTTTTAATCTGTGTTAGCTAGAAACCGTGATTGTTATGCTAGCAAGGAGGTGACAGCACTATAGCTGGAAGGGAAAAGATAAGCTAAAGGCTTGAATAAAGCAAGTCTACTTTCACAAATTGAGTCATATTTGCTTTAAGGAAGTCACTAAAATTCTCCCAGTAAAAAGTACAGTGGGGACACACTGTGTCAGGGTTCCTTTGGACACCCATTATTCTCTAAATGCATGCAGTAAAACATGCAGGTTGTTATTTGCTACTGAGGCTGTGCATTTTTCTTAATGGTTTGCTTTTGTTTTGTGTGTGTAGTCTGTGAACCAGCTGGCAATGGAAACCAGAAGGGTGATGAAAGGAAATCATTCCAGAAAGACTGCTGCATTTGTCAGGGTAGGTCTGACTAATAAACTCTGAGCCTGCTTTCTTTGCAGATAATGCAACTGTCTGCTGCCACCTAAGTTTATAATTTTTGCAAAACCAGTATGTTAGTATTTTTGACACTGTTTGTAGTCCCATCTTCTCTTGTTATGAGCAGTCTTTCCTCTCTAAAGCCAAATGTTGCTACTTAAGAAAAAAAAGACCCAAACCATCTAAAATAGCAGCTTTGTGTTGAAAAAGAGCAGCAAGATTGACTCCCACTCCAAAGGAGGGTTCACTAGAGAGGTGTTTGTGTGAATTCTGGAAAGCTCAGCTTTCCAAATTATATTTGAAATAAAATACCAAATTTCTGTGTAACTCAGTCACAGAGAGAATGGGAGATGGGGTATAAAATATATTCAAACTTCTGTCTCATAATATCAGTGCTCCTATGCTGAAATCAGGATTTGAATTTCAAATGAGGTGCTCCTTTCAGCTTTAGTGTTTCTGAGTCTATACAGAAATGGCCAGATGTGCTTTGAACTGTGCACAGGCCATCACAGGATATCCAGGTTGCTTGTGTTCCCTTCTTCTAACCCGAAATGTGGCAACCAAGATGTGTCCCTCTGCAGGTGGGAAGCTGTTTGTGTGTGCAGTGGACTCCAATTCATGGCACCTGTGTGGTGTCCTGGGCCCAGGGTGGCAAGGCTGACACTGGGCAGCTTTTCTCTGCCTGGGGGCTCCTTGCTCCATGCAGGGCTTTGGGTGTGCCCAGAGGTCTGCAGCTGCAGCACCTGGGCTGTGTCTGCCTCCTCCCAGAACCCACAGGGCACCTGCTCTGACCACTTTGGCAGATGGTTTCTCCCTAAGAACATTAATCTGCTTTTCTAGTTAGCTTTTGGTCTTGAGCTGCAAGGTTACCTGAGGAGAGAGGAATTCTGAGCTACAGTCATAGAGAGTCAGTTTTGAGCTTATCTTGTAACTGTAACAATAAAAAAAAATATAATTATTGAAATACTCATTAGAAATTTAAAATTGCTGATTTTGGACTTCACATAATAATTGCTTTGTATTGAAAATCCTTCCCAAAACTGATTTACAGATTTTGATTCCTAATTGTGTATTAAATCAGTAAAGACTTATAACTCTGAGATAGGAATTTTATTCAATTTTTTAAAATTTACTTTAGGCTTGTGTTGCCTTCTGCTTCATTACAATTCCATCTCTGAGTGGTATCTTCACACGTCTTAACCTGTATCTACACTCTGGACAGGTTGCTCTGGCAAATCAGTGCCTTTCACAAGGTAAGGCATGAATTTGTCTACTTAAAGGTCCTCTGATTTCAGAAATATTTCTAACTGTGAATAATAACTTGGTTGATAGCCTAAATCATATGTATATTTATGATGCAATTATAGTACAGCTCTGTTTCAAGTGCTGTTAAAGCAAAACTTGTGTAATATTAAAGCAGCTCTTCAGTGTGATCTCAGTAGCCAGGACAGCTGAGTGTACTTGACACAGTCCTGGCCATGAGGTAGGTTGTCCTAAATTACTTGGGAATTATGGAAAGCATGGAAAGTTTTTCTCCTGCATAATTATGCAAGCCTCTAATCACAAATGATGTGCTTTTTTATAACTGAAAAAAGAAATGAAAGCATCTGTGTAGCAGTTCACAGACTGACAAAATTCACCAAAGAGCTGGAAAAGAATTCCAGGTTAGATCAGTGACAGCAGAAAGTTGCTGTCAGAACACCTGCATGATAAATGCTTAGCCAAGAAAATGTGCCACTATGTCAGAGTGAAACAGTGACTTAATATCAGATCATATGGAGACTGAAAAATATATTTTCTTTTTTTGGATCTGAATTACTGATTGAAATGTGCCCGAGCACATTTTCAGCCATCCTGTTAGTTCAGTGTTAAGTAATAGGAGATTCTGACAAAAAGTGATTTGAGGAAAAAGTGGGAGCTATTCTGGCATCAGAATGAAAATTAATTCTGTATCATCATTTAAAATGATCTCGTTCATGTTACAAATGGAAGTCAGTTAGCTATTCCAAAAGTCTTATATACTTTTAATTGCTTGCAGTATTTTTCTTTTCCTTTCTAAAGTGATGTCATTCTACTTCGTTTTGCAATTTTAATCCTGACTTTAAATGTTGGCTCTCCAATAGCAAATGCTTTTCCTTTACATGTTTCCAGTGGAGTTTGAGAGGAATAAATTGGATTACTTTGCAACATCTTTTGTTGTGGCTATTTATTCTTTGTGTTAGCTCTGTGCTTCTTCACCAGAGCTTGTTTTCCAAGCTCTGCATTTACCAGCAAGTTCCAGCTGCACAAACAAGCTGATTTAGGATGCTGATTAAGACTTTTTAGTGCATGGTGACTGTTGTATTTCTTTGTTTTGGATCTGATGTTGCCCACACAGCAAAGCAGAGGGATTTAGAGTAAAGCTGACTGTTGTGTCCAAGTTTGTTGTGCAAATAAAAGATCTGCAAAGTCTGTTGTTGTGCAATTAGCATTGTGCAGTTTCTTTCAGAGTTTACAAAAAATGCACTCACTATTTCTCCCTTTGGTGTTTTAGTTAATTGGCCAGTTTACCTTATCCTCTGTGTCAATTTTTGTTATTGTTGCTGTGTTGCAAAGCTTCTCATATTGGAAGCAAATCCAAAGCAATTTTTCTGTAATATTTGGTTTTTGAGAATTATTCTCTGACCATGTTGGGACCCACTCTGTGATTTAATATCTTTCAACTTATAAACTGCTTTTCCACCATTTTTGTGATCCAGTTCTCTGAGTGAGACTCCTGGGCCCCAACAATTGTCCAGATTTTTCAGTGTGAAGGTTTACAAATGTGCACAGCTGTTGTTTAACACATGAATACAGTGCACTCACTACACAATTATTAGGATCCCCATCCTGAAATCTTTTAAAGTAGCAGATATATGCAAAGTATTATGAACTCAGTCTTTAAAATGTGTGTTTATTAACCACACTGTTCTGAATTTTAGACCCACAAGCTAGAGGAGGAGCATTTGGTCCATCTCTGCTTTTGTTAAAATGAAGCAAGAGCAAAACTGATGTTCAGTAACTCTCTTAATTTATCAAGGTTTTATAGTTATATAGTTATTTACTTTTTTGCTTCCCTCGTAAAGCTATTTTGGGTATAATTTGTACTCAGAGACATGTCACTTGCATGAGTAATTTAGTATTAGTGTTGAACAGGCACTGTCTTGGGACATTTTTTGTGAACTGTCTTTCCATATGTTGATGCACTGAAGTCACATAATGTGTCCTTGAAAGTTACTTTCACACAGTTTAATCTGTATCTCAACTGAATAAGTAACAAGTACTGATTAATTCATAACAGCAAATTACACACCAGTCAGTTAACTCAGTTAACTGGTGCCAATTAGACACTGATCTACTAAAGCCAATGCAGCATGAAGTGAAGATTTAAGAGTGTGCCATTAATGATAGCATTAGGCCAGGAAGGGAAGCTGTGCCTTGTCTGTAACCTTTATTTCATGCTGATTTGAATTACCTTAATTGGTTTAAAATTGTGAAGAGAAATAAAGCTGAAAGGTAATGTACCTGATCCAACCTCTCCGTCAGCAGTGCTGCATGCATGAGTTTTGTGCATGCACTTCCTCCTTGAAGATTCCAGCTGGTGTTTGTAGACTTTACCTTGGTAAAGTCTTGGATTTTTTTCTCAATTTTAAGTTTCTCTGGGGAGTCCAGCTGTTTCAGTGAATTGACTTTTCACTTAATTAAAAAAATTGAGTTCCACAACTTCCGTTGACAATAGGAAAGTCTCTCTAAATTGCCAATGTATCTATCTTGAAAAAGGAGGATGTGCAGGTCTTAATAAAAGAATTTGAGTCTGAGGATTGCACTGATAAACTATCAGCAATTGGAGAGTCACAGCTAATCTGCTTAGAGCTGGAAGAGTTTGGGTTTTGCCTCATTCCCAGTTTCAAGGGGCAGCAGTAGTAACCATCAGTCCTTGTGTCTCACTTGCTCCCATTTCCTCTATCCCAGCCTTACTTGCTTGGATTTGCCACACTGTTAATCAAATCAAGTGTTTGAACTCATCCAAATACTTCAGTATTAGAAAATTGTAATTTTTCATGGAATAGATTTTCTGTAGGACAGTGAAGCTGGGTCAGAACTGTGAATTTACAGGCTCATGAAACTCCAGCATTAATACACTGATGGATCTGTCTGAGAATGTTCAGAAATTATTAAAAATTACTGTTGTCTCTTTCACCTCCAGATCTCCAGACCTGCTTTAAATGAAATGAATCTGTAATTATGTTTAAAATTTCTTAGGTGAATTTGCCCTTGATGCATAGTTTGTACCTCTGCAGAGCCTATTAAGAGCCCACCTTTGAAAGGAAGATGCTAGATTTTACAGTGATGAGCTTTTCATTTTTCTTCACTGAGCCACTGAGCACTGCATGCTGCCAAGAGAGAATAATAAATTCTCATTGGCCATGCTTTCTGTCATGGGGGTGCCTGGACTAAATTGAGATTAAATGCATGCTCCATTGTGTAACTCTTCTGGACTTCTGAGACCTAGGCATGATTTTCATTGCACACATTTCCTCCCTGTGGAAATGCTACTTTTGTCTGTCAAAAAAAGGGACAGCATGAGTTTTTAATGTTTGGTCACAGCATTCAGTGGGTGGGTAGAGATGGCATAACTTCCTGATAATGTGTGTTAAGCAGCATTTTTGTTTTAAAGGCTGTGAAATCTTTGCCCCACTTGAGAAATAACATGCTGAGTGAATAAGGTAATTCAGCTGATTCTGTCTGACGGATTTCACTGGGATATTTCAAACATTAAACTCTATAAAAATGGAGAGCCTGTCCCTCAGATCAGCTGCTGCAGACCTTTTTGCTTAGCAAATGCAGATTTAAATTCTGAAGCATGCAGTGCTTAATGCACTTCTAGGTATTTGTTTTGTTTTCCAGTTGTGGCTAAAACACAGTTACACCTTGTAGATTGCAAAAATAATTTCATTTCTACTGCAGAAAATGTTACTATTCCATGAGTGTTCTCTAAAGGCTTCAGTCACACTCTGGAGAAAATATGGCATGGAATATCTAGTAAGTAATTTTGAATCACAGTCTAATAATGGTTTAGAGTGTTTTCTCAGTACCATTAGATAACAATTTTTAGTATTTCTTCTTAATCTCCTGGAATCTTTATTGTTCTGAAGAATATAAATAAAGAGAATTTGAGGTAAAGAATTTAGAGAAATAGGAACATGAAGAAATCTTTCTAATTACAGATACTAGGACTTCTTGCCTCATGTTTCTCTGGTGAGAATGGTATATGGTAACTCTGTTATCTTTTAAAATACTGCTTTCCTTGAAGGCAGTAAAAGAGCTTTGGGAAAAGAATGATGTCATACTGTTTTGCTTACTAGCAATGCTAAGTGTTGCTTCATTTGGACAGAACTGTGACCTCCTCTGTTACCTGAGACTTCCACAGCTGGAGATTTCTCCCATTCCCTGAGATTCTTCTTGTTCCTCTCTTTATCCTAGCCAATCACCCTTCTGTATGATGTGAGAGAGGTGACATCTCTGTCTCTGTAAGCTCTTCAGACTTATACTTTATATCAGTTTGTCAGTTCTTCAAGTCTGTCTAGCCCATGACCTGTTTTTGAAAGTATCTTGTAGCATCTACTAAGGAAACAATAATGTAGAATGATGCTTCTTGGCTTTCAGGTGCAGGTGATTTAATACATCCTTCAACAAAGCTTGTGTATGGACCAGACCATGGTATTTAATAAATTAGATGGGCCAGTCCTTGGGAATTTAATATTTTTAATCAATTTTTACTTTTTGGCCTTTGTAACTTCATGTGGTAGTGAGTTCCACAGTTACCTGCTACTTGGAACTCTAATGTTTAGGAATTCATTTATGGTAGATGTTGGGTGAGTGGCTCAGAGCATGCACTGATCTGCTGGAGCAGAATTCAGTCATTCCTGATTCATTTTCTTCTTGCTGCCTGTGGGATAATGTAGTCAGTAAGTTCCTGAAGAATTTGTTGTCAGTATTGTCTTTTCTTAAAAGGAAACAGTTCCATGCCCTAGCACCTTTATCTCTTTGTGCTTTTGGAAGTGGGAAGATTAGGACTAGATTAGATTTTTCCAGGTATAACTGCCCAACAGCAATATAAATGATACAATGACACCTCAGCTTTCCATTACTGTCCTAGTGATTCTTACAATTGCCTTGCCTTTTCAACAACTGCTTAGGATGTAGTTTTCAGGAAACTTTCTGTAATGACTCCAAAATCTTTCATGAGTGTAAATAGCCTATTCAGAGCTTCTCTTTCTATAGTTACAGCAAGAGCTGTTTCTTTCCCCACATGCCATACTAATATTAGAGTTCATCTGCTGCTTTATTGCTCAGAATCATGAGATCCATCTGTGATGCTTTGCAGTCACGTTCCAGACCAGTCTGCAAACATTGTCACCTCCCAGCTCATCCTAAGGACATGTCTCTGCAAAACCTTAAGGAATGCAGTAGATATTTTGCTCCACTGTGAAAACTTTTTATTCCCTCTCCTTTCCCCATCCACCCCATCCTTTATTAAGTTATGTACCTTCATGAGGACCTTTTTCCTTATCTTCTTTCAGCTTAGTTGTTTAAAGAGCCATTTCTCTAAAGATGAATATTAAAAGGTTTTTTAAATCAAAGTATTTATTAACAGAATCACTTTTAAACACAATCTCGCTGGTTCTTTGGAAGGCTTGTGAGACTTCTGAGGAATGATTTCTCTCTGCAAAAAACAGATTTTCCAGCCTTGTATCATATTTTTTTGTATGTCTGCTCATTTGATTTTTTTTTTTTTTTTGCCTCATGACAGTAGAAACGATAGTATTTAACTGCAGCATTTATTATTTCAATATTTTCAGTATTACTGGTGGAGTTTTCTTTAGAGAGTGCTGCTGTGGTACCTCACAGTCTTTAGGGATTCTGTAGAATTTAGAGAGGCAGGCTGTAATTTGTAGTTGGTTTTGGGGTTGTTATTTCTCTGGGTGGGAAGGGAGGCAGTGGGTTGTGGTGTGTGTCACATTCACTGATTGCACCTTAAGAATAAAATACCTTGTGTCCAGTGTCCTTGCTGATAGGATGTGTCTGATGGCCCTGTATAAATCTTCCACTTATGCCTCTGTATGCCTTTTTATTTAAGTACTAATGCCTTGTAACAATCTTTAATCAAGCTGTGCCTAAAACTGGCTTTACCAAGCTTCATCCACATAATTAATTACCTTTTTATCTGGAGTTAATTCATAGTATGAAATAGTATGAATTAACATAGTACATTCCAGCTCACCAAGCAGCAGTGCCTTCATTTTCTAAGTTCAAGTTTCTGCCTTCAAAGAATTCTTGGTTGTTTCTGGATTGGAAGTGATATGTAGAGATCTTTAAGATGGAGAACAATTTGCAGTAGTTCAAGGGAAAACCACATTTCAACAATGTGGCAAAACTCTCACAGTGGCCTCACCAATGTGAGAGGAAGGAGATTCAAATGTTTACAGCACTTGGCTGTCAAAACATGGATTAATTTATTTATCCATGAAAAGATACGGTAACAAAACCCCCACGCTTGCTTCCCAGTAATATTTTGAACTAGAGTACAAGCTTCATTAAATTTCCAGCATCTGTTGGATGTGGAAGCAAAATCTTCAGAGTATTAAATTAGGTTTGACAGTGTTGTAAGACAGGAAAGTGGTGTGGAATGCAGAAGATGTGCATGGTCCCTGGTTTTGTCTTTTGGGTGGACTTAGCCTGCTGTAATTGTACCCCTGACTAAAAATACTTTGGGTAGGTATGTTAAACTCGCTCCCTTCTGCTCTTTGAAGGTGGACTTAAGCAGTTTAATTTTTTCCCATCTCTGACTTTGTTCCTCCTTATTTTTGCCTTCCTGAACTCTTACATTTATACAGTTTAATTTGCTATCAGAGATACAGAAAATACAACACAAGCTAAATTTTTATATATAGAGAGATTGATATATAGAAATATATAGAGGTACATATAGTTGTGTGTAGGTATAATTAAATGTGTACATGTGCCATCATGAATATTGTCAGTAGCAGAACATTCAACACCAATTTCACTTGGTTTTTCTTCTGTAGGAGGTTATTTCTGGAAGTGCTGAGTTGGATATCCAAAACTGTTAGTTTTTGTAGCCTGAAGGTCAGCATGTATGCTTGGGGGAAAGATTTATAGGATTATGGTCAACCAAAATGAAGGAGCTGCTGTGAAAGGATGAATTCAGTGAAGCATGAAGTATGTTACATTTGGAGCACTGCACAAGATATTAACAGCAGTTGGGGAAGGCTTCATCATGGGGATTTGTAATGCACAGGCATCCAGTTTAACAGTGGTTCACTTAAGAAGCAGCACTGTACTTTAGGCAGATAAGAAAACAGCACCTTTCATCAGAAAAAGCCTTTTTTATCTTCTTTTTGGTTTTTTAATCAAGAATGTAAGATTGTTGTGGGTTTTAGTGCTTTTTAAGTGGTTCCTTATATCTTTTGGAAGCCAGGAAAAGCGATGTATGGTTTTGTTTTAAGACATCTCTACAGTAATAGTTTTAAAAATTGACTTTTAAAGATAGAGAGAAACCATCATTGCATAACCTCATAATTAATGTAGTTCAGAATTAAACACTGATGCTCATTTCATACTTGAAAAAATAGCATATCTGTGACAACCTTTTTATTGAGCCTTTTCTCCAAACTCAGAGCATGTAATGCACACCCTGACACGTCTCTGCCAAGATGGCAATATTTGGAGGATAGGTCATTTTCTGCAGTCTATAATAAAAACCTTTGCATTGATATGCATTTATTTTTGCTTCTTATGAAGCACATATATCTTGGAAAAATGTGCTTTTGGTGTTCCAGCATGAAACCATTTCCTGGTTAGCACAGATTGGCAGGACTTACTGCAAAATGAACATGTTCTCCTTTGCCAGCTCTTCTGGATGTACCAAAGTGAAATCCAACTGGTTTTGTGCTGTACTGCTTTTTTGGCTTGCCTTGCTGCATTGAGTGGGGGAAGCAGGGGAAAAAGGCAAGGAACAAGGATGCAAGGTGTGGGGCAAGAGCCTCAGTGTCCCCGCGGCGCTGGGGCAGTGACAGCAGCTGTGGGACTGCCACGGACAGGGGACACACAAACGGGAGCTCAGGGAGTTGGTGGCAGCAGTGGCAGGTCCGTGGTGTGGGCAGGCACCTGCTGGGCAGCTGGGCACTGCTCTCAGCAGCCCGAGGAAGGAGGGAGCTCGTGGCTCTGGAGCTGCTCAGCCACAGGAGGAGGTCCAGCTCGCATTCACAGCAACGGCGGGAGGCAGGAAGAGTAAATTGAATCAAATTTCAGGTTTTCAAATCAAAGATAAGAAGTTTTGGGTTTGCACTATGGCAGAAGTTTAGAGGAGAATGTGAAGGACTGTAATTTTTGGGAGAGCAGGCAGTAAATTAGGGTGAGGTACTTTGCAGCTCTTTTTCACTGTGAATGCTGATTGCTGCACAGGTCACTCTTGTCCTGTTATGAAATAACTTCAGAAGGCAGGAGCATTCTCTGCACAGACATGGGTACTTTGGTATGCAGACTGTTCTCTAAGGTACATTTTTTCATTTATCTGGTCACATGTTTTTATTGTGTGGTGATGTGGGACATGCACTTTTATTTTTTTTCTGACGAGACAACTGTGGAAGTGACAGCGATTCATTTACTTGTGCTAGAATGAACATCTGCTGCTGCCTTCCTTCCTCAAATAAAGCTCAGAGAAAGATTATTTACCTTGCTTTGGGTTGGCTGTCTAAACTTACAGTTTTTTTGAAACAAACATTCTTTTGCCTCAAAACAAATGTGCAGAATAAAAGGAAGGACAGTGTTTGATGGAAGGGGTCTGTGTTCTAAGCTCTAAAAAGTCCAGAATGGCTTGAGCACTTGTGTGCTGAAAAAACAAGAGTGAGAAGAAGAACTAGTTTTTCCAAAGCACATGTTTCTCTGGTATTCCTCACAAGCTTAAATTAGATATCAGTTGGTACTATATTTAGCAGATTTGCTTGGAATCTCAAATGAATTTTTCCAGAGCAAACTGTGCTCCTGGAAATGCCCATGCCTGCCTGTCAGTGGTATCTCCATCCCAGCCACGTAACACCTCTTGGCTTTCACCAAGAATTCTCCTTTTGCCTTTGATAAAAGCTGATTACAGGGCCTGGGTCTCTGTTCCTGTAAAATAAAGATACAATATTAATTCTGAAGGATGTTTTGAACTCTGTGGCTCAACAACTTGAGGGGGGTGTGGATACTTGGATATTCTGAAATGTTGCCAAGAAAGTGTAAAACATTGTTGCTGTCAGAAATTCTTTTTGTGAACTCAGGATATATAGGAGAGCTTCTAGTGTAAGAGGGAAAATATTGTTGCTTTCAATTTGTGAATATTAATAAACTGAGGAATAGATGTTCTAGTGTTTGGAATTTATGTTTTTGTAAGATTAGAGACATAATAAAGAATTATGAAAAACCTCTTAATAGCTATTTTGCCACGGCTGTAATGGTGGATGGTTTCTCTAATTCCTATATTGTGATTTTTGGAAACACTTTTATCTAGGTAAACAGCATGTTTATCTAGTATCCCATGTTCTGGTACTATATTAATATTTTACTTTTAGGGATTGTAAATAATTAAAAATAAAAAGTTGTTGGTACTTCATTAGAACTTGAGCAGCCTTTTGTGAATGAATTGGTGAACAAGATAGCATGAACCTTCCCCCCTCCCCTTTGGATTTTCCATTCTCATGGCATAAGCATTTCTTTGATAAGTTAATTTTGAATCATGTGCTAATTTCTTAGTATATATGCAATACATATGAAATGATGCTGTCTCCTTGTTATGAAGAGTTATAATTTCAGAAGTCTTGAGTGATGTGGGAACTTCCTTTGGAGAAACAGCATAATTTGAATTAACACAGATTTCTCACCAATCAGACCACTGCTGAGTGTTGTGTTCCTCTGCAGTTAAGCACATTCATTTTCTGTAATCTATTTGAAGCAAATTCAAAGCAACCATTGGGTCACCATGGCTGCCACCACAGCTGGAGGGATATAACAGCAACTCTATTTTTATTTTGTAGCTGATGCTTTTTTCAAAGCTGCAGTGAGCCTTGTTCCTGAAGTGCCAAAAATGATCAGTGTAGATGGAAAGATGCGACCTTCTGATGCCTTCCTCCTGGAATTCCTTTGTAATTTTTTTTCCACATTATTAGTTGTTCCGGTAAGTTGAGTGTGTATGAATAGCACATAGGTTACTACAGACTACTTGACTTTCCTGTTTAAAAATTTAAGAGTAGACTGGGCTTCTGGAGTGGGAGATGCAGGGATTAGTTTTCTGTGAAATGATGAACTGTTCTACTCAGTGGCTGCAAAATCACTCACCCCAGTGCAGAATGGGGAGGCAGAACAATTGTGTGGAGGTGGAGGTACAGCACTGCCACTCTCAGTAACACCTCTCACTAGAAGTGGATTTGGGGTAGAGTGAAATCTCACCATCATTTAATTGTGTCAACAGCATTTACTGGTTTATTAGCTAAGTGCTCAAAAAACTCTAATACATCAGGAGGGGTAAAATACAGAGCTCTAGTTCCTATTAGTTCCAGTCACTTTGGTATAGGTTGCCTGATCATTTGAGTGAAAACAATAATTAGAAGATGTGTTTTGGCATAACGTTCCTCTTCTGATTAATATTTCAAAGTGCTACCATTCTACACCCTTCCAGTTTTTAACTAATTGTCAAGTTTGGAGAGAGATGTAATTTTCCCTCCAATATTTTCAGTTGTATCTAAAAGATGAGGGGAAATTTTAAACCTGGAGGAACAGAAAAAGAAATTTGAAGTATATTCATTTGTTCTTGGAGAGAGTGGGTTTTTCCTCCTCACTGAAACCTCCCTTATGGTTTTCTCCTGCCTTTTCCCTTTGACTGCCTGTTTGGTGAAGCAGCAGCACACAGTGTGGCGCTGTTCAAACCCTTGTTGTCAGAGCTGTTCCAGTGGCAGGGGTCTCCCAAGGCACGTTGAGGGTCTGGAGGGGCTGTGTTGTTAGGAGGGAAGGGGAAGCTGCCCCTGGGATGTGCCACTGCTGCCCGCTGAGCACGAGTCACTCCCATCATTAGCAGGTGATTGAAGAAGGGAGGGACACGACCTCTCAGATTCAGTGATGAAAAATAACTTGACAGCGAGATGCCAGGATTCAGAAAGTAGCTTCCCTGACTTTGTTCCCTATTTACAGAAGATCAAAAGGAAGTGTCCCCAGTGTACTGTGATTTCTCCTGTGTATCTTGGTGCCGATGCTCCAACTGCCAGCTAGGATTAGCTGGGTGCAGTATTAAAGCTGCTTGTAAAAACTCCCAGCTTATGTAAAGCAGAGTCTTTCTTTTCATTTAATTTGAAAAGATTGTTGATTGTCTGTAAATGACTTCCCAGTGTAGGTGTTCTTCTGAAACTCATGATTATATGAGTAACACACTACAGCTTACTGATATGATTTTAACAACAAAATCTACCCAGTGTTTAATTTTAGAGGCTTAGCTGTTAAGAAGCTGACAATTAATTTTGTACTGCTCCCCCATGACTACAAAACAAAGCATTTCAAAGTTTGTGGAGGCTGCCTGGATCATGTTCTGATTATGGGTCAAATGGGTGTTTTACATGGAAACTGGAAAAAAATTTTCAAGGATTTGCAGGAAGCACACTTTAAGAAAAGTAGCTGTCAGCTTTAATTATATTGTAGTTCTGCTTTTGTAGAGCTCAAACTGTGACTCTACACCACTGAATGACTGCAAATAATGCTACTTTTGTTGTGGGGTTGTGGTGCTGGTTTTGACCTATCTCTTTTCTTCTCTGTAGGACCATCCAGAGCAAGGAGTGTTGTTTCTTGTGAGAGGATTACTAAATGTGATCCAGGATTATACCTGGGAGGATAACAGCGATGACAAAGTCAGGATTTATACTAATGTTTTGCATCTGCTGTCTGCAATGACTCAAGAAGCATTTATCTACCATGTAGATAAAGGTAATACCTAAGGGGGGGGTTCTGGCTCCTTGCATTCCACCAGGACATTTTTAGTATTGTCTTATCACCATAGCCAGTTAATGATGTTTTCAATAGCAAATAAATGTATAGTTTTTAGTCAGACCTAAGCTTGAATTCATCTCTGCAGTTGATTCCAATGATACTCTGTATGGTGGAGATTCCAAGTTCCTGGCTGAAATTAATAAACTGAGTGAAACAGTGGTATCACAGATCCTGGATCATCTGAAAACCCTGGGAAAGGAGGAGGTATGTTCTTACTCACCTTGGTTCAATACAAAACCAAAAATAATTTGGAGTTGAAGAAACAGACCACCTTTGACCAGGACTTGGTCTTTTCAAAAGCTTCAGGAACCTCATAACAAAAGGCAATTGAGTATTTTTACTTGTTTAGAAAGTGACATCACATAGGCAGGCTTGTGGTGGAGACACCTAGTGATGTCCAGTTCTGTAATGAGCAAAGTGAGAATTCAGAGTTAGTCTGTTACTGGGGAAAATACATTGAAAGCCACCTATAATTTAAAAAGCTTCAGATTCTAGGCACTGAGATGATATCAGGAGAGAGGTACAGAGGGAGGAAATAGTTGTTTTGTCTTGACTCTGACTTTAGCATGTTTGTTCAATATCAGATAAAGAAAACTCTAGGCAGCTTACTGGATTTCTTGATTGGAATTCAGAGGCTCTGAGGGATCAAATCTAGCTTAATGGATTCTATTTGAAAGGCAGGTGACTGATGTTTACTGAAATAACAAGAACTCACTGTTCTGTAATGTACCTGTTTCTGAGAATGGACCCTCCACAGCTTCCCAATCAGCCCTTTCTGGATGGCTGCTATTGATAGAAAATCTTGTGGCTCCTGGCCTGGAATGGGAGGGCAGGGTGTGATTGATTTGATGGAATTTTTTAGATGGGCTGTTTGCACAGCAGCCCAGAGTGTTTGCCAATACAGAATGTGTTAAGTGATACACATTGGGAGGACAGTGTGCTAAGTTTAGCCTTTTCTCTGCTTTTGCCATCCTGTTTGTCCTTCCTTGAGCAATGGCAGAGATGTAAGATGAAAATATCCTTTGCTTAAATCCTCTGCATCATTGTACACATCACCACAGGGAACAGTAGTTCTGCAGAACAGTAAAAGAAGGCTGTGCTTCTTTAGCACAGCTAAGAATGTCCAGCCAAGTCTTGGAAGGAAATTTAAACAGAGTTTTCAGGATTGTGGGTTGTATATTAGGGATTTTTTTGCATCTGACTCCTATATGGAATTTGTGGAATGTTTGTAGGGCTTGAAATCCATGGTTTCTGAAAGGCCTTATTTTGTTTATTTTTTTCTTTCAAGCATGCTTTGAGTAGGGAGATATGTGTTAGTTCACTGAGGCTGTTGTTGCACAGAAAACTGGATTTAAGATTAAGCAGCACAGATATGGGTGCCTGGCCTGCCTTTGCCTCTGCAGCCTTGGATTTGGCCCTCTGTCCATCTTTATTTACAAAGAGGGACCATTTGTTTTGTTTTGTTGAGTGAAAGTCATTGAGAGATTTAGATAAAAATTGCTTTGGAAGAATGAATAGTTGTTTGAGGAAGCTGTTGTTGCTAAAGAAATAGAAGTGATGAGAATATTGTCAGAGAACCACTGTGGTATTTGGATTGCTTCAGTGTTGGTGACCTTTTATTATTCATCTTCTTGGCTGCTCGTTTAAATGAACAAGGCTCTAATGATTTTGTGTTTTTATTGGTTCATTTCCTTTAAAAGCTATAAAGGAAAATAAATTTTTCTCACAATAAAATCCTTTCACCTAAATGGCAACTTGGAAGAGAACAATGCATCTCTTAACACAGGGTGGTCTTTTCACAGTATTAGAGAATGCTTCATTTATGTGACAGTGCTGGAATGGAAATTTTTAGTTCTGGACAGTTCTGTAAAGTTCAAGCTGTTTCTGGTCAAGAGAACATGTAGCAGTGAATCCTCTCTGCTTTGTCTGGGGGGAAAACTGCTCTTATGCTCCTTAAGGTCCCTCCTCAGCAATTTTAGGGGAAGTAGCTACAAATATGGTGCAAATATATTTGTATCACCAGAGTTTCAGTGAAAGAACAGCTGGGGAAAAACCATCTTTGGTTAAATAAATAAATAAAAGCAGAATAGACTGGGGGGTAAAAAAGCCTGAAGTTGCATTTCGAATGGAATATGAAAACTGTGACTGTATTCTTATGTCTGTAACTGTTGCTGTGTGTTACAAAATGAGGCCCTTTGGACTTCTGGGAGTTCAGAGAAGCTGGTGAGGTTAAGCTGGGTATTTTGGGATGAGTGTACAGCAATATGGGGACATTTTTGTTTCCATTACAGACCCTGAGGCGGCAGAGCCAGCTGGCACTTTATTTCTTTAACACCATTCTGGCTCATGGGGACCTGAGAAACAACAGGCTGAACCAGCTTTCAGTCAATCTCTGGAACCTTGCTCAGAAGCATGGATTTGCTGACACCAAGACTATGGTAAGGGAGGGAGACAGATAATGAGAGAGTTTTTAGTTCTTAATATCTTTTTCCACTCTTTATTTGGGAAAAGGTAACATTTTCTTGATCTGAATAAACCTCATCTCTTTACAAGCTACCCTCTTGAAAAAATCAAATTATCTTAAAATCCCAACAACTTATTTTTCTAAATGCTTCTTAATGAACAAGCAGCTTCTTATTTCAAGTGGTCTCTATCTTTCTAGCATTTAAAGAGTATGACAAGCATTAAGGAACCTGAAAGTGTTGGTCGTTCTTAACTTTTTGTTCAGTACAGAAAACTAGTTTTAAGAAAAATATTGCATTTTTATTGTGTGGAGGAACTGCCTGTGAAAGCTTCTGAAGTGGCATTTGAGAGCCTTTAAGAAGCATATACATGCTAATGAGCTCTGGAACAAGCAATACCAGGTGCTCACAAAGCCAGTGAAATTTAGGGAAAATCCTGAGTTAAAACACCTTCCCAGAAATGAACTGATGGCTATGAAATGAGAAAAGACACATAAAATCTCCAAACACCTTTCTTTTCAAATCTAGGTGAAAAGCCTAGAATACATCAAGAGGAGGAGCAAACAACCTGAAATGAGTCATTTCACAGACCTGGCCCTTCGGCTTCCTCTGCAGTCCAGGACCTGATGAGTGCCTCTCCCAAGGAGTCACCTGCACCAGGGAGTGTGGAACCAAGGCCAAAAATCACTGATCTGCATTCTGACTGCAGGAGTTCAGTGTATTTTTACTTTCCTTAGAGAGACACATTTACTTGGGCACAGTAAAGGTAAAACTGTTCTGCAGTAATTTAACACGAGTTTCTGTATCCAGTTGTGCCATAATGTGGTTATTTTAAATGCTGATTTACATTCAGTAATAGTATTTTGAACCTCTATGGTTGCAAAAGCCTTTTGAGATCTAATCTGTTGTAATTTTAACAGAAAAGGAAGATAATCTGTACAAATGAATTCACAGCCTCAAAACTTCATCCCTCTTGTAGAACAGACTTTCTCCTCTGCAGAAAGCAGCATTTCAATGTAACAGTGTTGTCTCTGTGCTTTGGGATGCTGCCAGCATTTGTGTCTGGTTCCAGTAGCAGAGAAAAATGGCTGAGGTGTCACTGTTCTCATTTCTGCATTTTCACAGACATGTTTGTTTTCATTTTAGTCCGGTGGTGTTTTGTAAAATGGGCGGAATCTTCAAATGTTGCAAAGGAAAATGGAAATTATGCAAAGTCCTTTATATTTGCAAAGTACACTATCACTGAATAAAACAATTTGAAGTTCATCTGTGTGTTCTGAGAGTTTCTTTGTGTCTACAAATCTATCACCTTACCCTTGTGGAACTTAGTTACATGTACTGTTATTATTTCTAATAAAATTTCACTCTCACCCCTTCTGCTTTGTGGTAAGGAACCACGTTCAGACCTCTGATCTATTGCTACTTTTGCTTAGTGGTTGGTTTTTTTTTTTCTTTCTTTCCAGGCAAGTCCTCCAAGCTGAGGACTTGAATTCAGCATTTGTTTCAAACCAGAAGAGAAAGAACCTCAACTACCTGAACTTTACTAAAACAAGAGCCAAAACCTAGAAGGGCTGGTGGAAGCTGGTGCTGAACACTGAGAGCACTGCTGCAAAACAGCTGCATATGGAGGTAGTGTGGTTTTAAATGACACTTTGAGAGCATCTCCCTCTTCCCAGATAGGGAATGGATTCATGGCAACTCCTTAAGATGGAGTCTCAGCATAATTTTCACTTCCTCTCAAGAGCTGCCCAGAATGCATCAGAACCAAGTGTTGTTTTAAGTGTTTTCTTCTGGAAGCAGATGCTTTCAGAAAGAGCAGTCCATTGCAGAAGACTACTGTGGAAAGTGAGGCTGTCTTAAAAGATAAAGAAATGTAGAAGTTCTGTTGGTGCTACTCTCAAAAATGCTTATACTTTCATTTTTAGATAACAGCTGCTGATTGAAAATCCAACTGCCAGGGCATAGTTCAAATATAGAGGATGTTCAATGCTATCCATTATTATAAAGATGTTAGATTTTTAAGAACTACTTTCTGAATTAAAAGTCTACCCTCATCAAATTTGAGGCCACACCACTTCAAAGTAAAGCACCATCATTTTATACCACCGAGTGTAAAAAATGTGAAAATTTTACAGAACAAAAAAATCCTTTCCAATCACATAAGATATAGATAAAAGTAAATTTATTAAATCAGCATTAAAAAAAAATAACTGAATTTCAACGAACTGCAGGCATGGCACACATCTTCAGTCTTTGAAGGAGGCTGTCTCTTGCCTTGCAGAACAAACATGGTAAAGCTTTCAAAAACTTACTGTTTGGATGAAGTGAGGACCCAGCTCCACTGGTATATGCAGTGCAAAACTTGTACTTCAAGTACCTCATAAACAAAATTTCTTCAGCATTTTGTTATTTTTTTTCCAAGTAAAGAGATGCAGAAGGTAAAACGAAATTTCACTCTTTTTATTACTTCTGAGTTTTAATCTTCAAATTTTATAGATCTAGATGCATATTTGTCTATGTGTACTTTTTTGTTGGCTGTGGGTTGAAATCCAAGACCAATTCCTCTATGTTGCTTCAAGTCCATTGCTTTATCAAACTCCATCTTCAGAGCCTGCTTTAAGTTCTCCTCCCCTTCCTTGTTCAGAGCCATGTTTGGTTTGTTTGTAGTTGCTGAGAGATTTTGGATAGGCACAGAACCCTTTTTAAAGCTACCCATCAGTCTAAAAAACTTCATTTGTTCCTTTGAACTTTTAAAAGTAGCTGTACTCCACTGTCCAAACTTTGTATCCTGTGAGGCAAAACAAAGTTGACACTAAAATTAAGAAATACCAAGACCAAAGAAGACAATTTCTGGCTGTGCACCGTGGGAACAGAAGCAGCTACAAAAGCCTGACAGGGTGCCAGAGCTGGGAAGCTGTTATTCCATGGGCAGCACCTCTGAGATGTGGTAAAACACTGCCCTAACTCTGCCTGAGTGCACCTGCATTAGCATTTCAGGCCATTTAACCTGCAGCCAGGGGTTAATGAGCTTTGAGAATCTCCTTTCCCTCTGTCCTTAGCAGTCTTGGCTTTCTGCTCTCTTTACCCAGCTCCAAGAGCCAGACAGCATCTCCTATTCTAAGAAAACTGTCAGATCTAATCCTCTTTCACTGTCACTTTGTAGGGTGATCTTTTCATTTTGCCACTGCCTAGTTAGGGAGCTCCTGTGTTCAGCAGTGTTCTGTTAGTTGTGGACACTGTTCAATCTGGCTTATAAGCTTTAAGTAATATTTGCATTCTCATCCCACTAATTACAACTAATATTGCAAGGGTGCAAAACCAGAGGGCTTCCATATCTGACAGGACTAAGTCTAGTTCTCTTAAAGCCCCTCCTCCCTTGCAGTTTGCTGTGTTCTCTTTAGTGTATTTGCATTTAACTGTACTCTCTGAACTTGTTCACCCCTTCAGGATTTTTCTTCTGTCTGGAGATTCTGGCTCCTTTCTGAGGAGGCAATGTCCAGCTAAAATGAGATTTCAGCTGTTTGTGGAAAGCCCCAGATACACCCTAGGATTTACAAAGTTCATGAACTTTTGGCTTACCTAAGAACAGGCTTCATTATTAAAGGGTATATATTTGACTCCTGAACTATAGCTATGCAGTCATTTATAAATATTTTTGGCAGGATTTCTACTCAGAATTTTTTCTTTAAAATTGGGCATGATACTAAATGGCAGAATGTCTGATTATTAATTAAGTAGACTAAGCTGGCTACATCAAAGGAAAAAAAAGTGAATTCAGTGGTATGTTTATGTCAGCCTGAAATCCTTCCAACAGAACAGTTGCAGCTTGCATGAAACAGTCATTCTCCAGCAGACAGCCAACATGACACACAGCATGCTACACAACTGCAGGCAAGCTACAGCAGGGGTTTTTAAGGTAAAAAAAAAAAGCAAGGCTGGAGTATCATTCACTATCACAGGCCAGAATACCTGGCTGGAAAGAAAGCTACCCATAATACTTCAGCTTTTTGACCTAGCACAAAGGCAAGTTGCTGTACAAAGCCACTCTGTGACACAGATACATGCACACATCCAGATACACACAAGACAAAGATAAATAAATTTAAGTCTTCCCTTTGCAATGGGAGACATCTGCACAAATGCAAATATAATTATGGCTTGTCAAAACTCTGTTTTTAAGTGAGCTGCTGGCAGGCACTATGCACAGCTTTTGCTGAAGCATTTCCAGCTCACTCTTTGTGGAGCTGATGAATTAGTTTTCACAGCTTCTATTCTGCATACTACTAAACAGAGACAGATCAGTGCCAAAGAACTGAGATCTCCTGCCAAGGATGTCATTTTTCTCAATGACTTCAGAGACTATTAGCTCTAGTTCTAGAGCTACACAGACTCCCTCCCACTATGTTACATCTACAGAAGTTGTTTCTGGCATTTGTTTGAGGCATATTCCAGCTTTCTAGGCATTCTGGCAGTCCTGCAAAACAAGAGAAGCCTGAATTACTAGCAAAGCTTTCTCTCCACCTCAATCTTCTTACCCCTGGCTAAAAATTACTGCAAGTTTCCACTACCTCACTGTGAATCTGTCAGGAGCCAGGCTGAATAGGATGCAGAAGCAAAGAATCAAGAATCATCTTCCAAAGAGGTGGAGGAAAGATGCAGAAGCCATGACAGGACTGCCTCTAAATATCACACATGTGTGTTACCAGCTGCCACCCCCTTTACCTTTCCATGTGTCCCTGCTGCTGAATGTGTGCAAAGTCTTGCAGGTAAGAAATCAGATACACCTCAGTGACTGCTGCATCCACAGCCTAAAAATTACTTGTATTTCACAGTAAGCAGAAAATGCTTCTGTAGCAATTTCTGATGGCTCATTCTCTAGAGGAACCAGAGAAAATGTTGCTTTTGAGGAGTGATGATGGGAATTAGAGCACTGCACAACGCCAAGGAGTTCACTGCTCAGCTCTCAGACTCTTGGCATTGTACCAACTTGTTCTACAGCATGACCTGGAATCTGCAGTCAGAAGGAACACTGTTGTACCTGAGCCACGTACAAAAAAAAGGGACACAATATGTGGGAAATAGAAAAGGTAGAAAACTCTCAGAAGCTAGAGAAAAGCAAATCTCAGAATGCAAGAAAACAAATATACAGAGACAGAAAACAACAGTATTTCCATCAGGTTGAGGTGTAAACTCATACATTACCTGTCCCACTTTGGAACTGAAAGCCTTGGTTTTGCCAGATACTCTATCTATTTCTTCTTGCAGGGCCTGCCTCCTCACCTAGTGTGCAGAAAAATTACACATGCAGCATAAGAATCTGTGTCCTGTGTCTTAAATGACAATTAATTCACAGTGAAATAATAAGAGGAAAAATAAAATAATTCGTTATCTTCTAAATTTTGCAAGGATAATTAAAAGTTGCGTGAGATCCTTCCACACACTCAACATGAGAACTGTAATTTTTTAGTGTGTGTTAAATGAGTGTTTTGCTGTAGCATGTAAGTCTAATTTTCTAACTGCAGGCAACAGCTACGCTGAAACTGCCAACATTGATGAGAGGCAAAGAAATGTGTATTTAATTTAATAAGATACTTAGTTCTGACATTGACTGGAGCTGCACATTTTGGACTTAACCCACAGGTAAAGCACATTTTAAGCAATTTTGACCTTTATTGAGGAGCAATCTAGGCACAGATAAGCAACAAAGCAGATTTTTGTATCAATTCCTATGCATATGTTAAATGCTGACTTGCTTTAGATCTTACCCAGTTAGGACAAAGCATACCTTGTCTATGCTAATTTCATCACAGTTTCCTTTCTTTTCCCGCACAATAATTACACCATCTAGATGTTCCTGTAAAACAGGAAAAAGCTTGTATGATTATTTTTATCCATTCTGGTTAATCAGAATTTACAGAGCTCTTACCACACAAGTAGTTAAAACACTAAGCAATCAGCAGTACTGTTCTGGGGCAAGAAGAAACAGTCAGATCTAAGATGAAAATGCCAATTAAATCTGTGTTTTCCTATGGAAAAACCTCACAGAGATTTTTTTTCTTTTAATCAAGATAAATGATTTTTACATTTACACATTAAAAGGGTCCTGCCAACACCACTGGCACACACAGTAATATTTGCAGGCAGAGTAATTTCAAATCAAACCATTTTGTAAAAGCTTAAATTTATACTTGAAGAAAGGCACAGGGAGAGTGAAAGCTAAAAAAAATTAGAAACTGGAGGTAAAATAAAGGTCTCTCTGAAACAAATAAACAACCAAAAACCAACCAAGAGGCGGCTGCACTGTGCTCCCCTGTGGATGATGGTCCCCAGCCTGGAAGGAGCACAGGGGGAGAGGCAGGACACACACATGAACTGTCCCCTGCAATGGCAGCCAACAGCACATTATTCCACATCTGAGAGCAAGGAAAGGGAGTGATGGAAGAGACAGAGCAGCTCCAGAGGGAATGGATGGGCTGGATGGCAGGAGGTAAATGTGAGCAGAATCCACACACAACCAGATCCTGACCACACCTGCACCAAGCAAAGCCCTTCTGCAGCTCTTGCTCCCAGTGACTGGTGTGCCTAAACCACTGCCCCCAGCCTTTCTTTTCCAGTTTTGTAATTAGGAGAAGATTTTTGGGCATCCAGTGTAACAGGGTAAGTAATAAGTCTAGGATAGTGGTAAATAAGAGCCATAAGTTTTAGACCAGGCTGGAAGAAGTGGCCAGAGGGAAGATCTATTGATACAGCTACCATAATAAACCAAGCATGAAACAGCCAGGGAAATGACAAGGAAAAGATTTGTAACATACTTCTGTCAGCAGAACCTGCTGTTACCTTTTTGAGGCTTCAGTTATATTAAAAGTCATCAATGATTTAATTCATTTTCCAAAGCTACCTTTTAGACACTGCTTTCACACACACACACAAGTGCATGCACTATTAAAAAAGCGAGAACACTGTCTGCAGGAAGGAGAGCTCATGCTCTTGGATGAAAAGAAGAAACCAAAAACAACCCCCAATTTACTTCTAGATGGCCTGGTACTGTCTTTTCAGATTTAATAAAACAAGCAGGTGAACTGTCCTGACAGGATTCTGCACACAACTGCAGCATATTTTTTTTCTTTTTAGCCAGAAGGAGGGAGCACTCCCATCCCTACTAATTCCCAGCAAGGTGCTGACCTGCTGAAGGCTGCTGAGTGGAAAAAACTACCCCCACGGAAGTGTGCCAAGCTTCCTCCAACTTCATGGAGAAGGAGCACATTCACACGTGGTAGGGTTATGCTGTCTGCTGGCAAACAACATTGAAGCAGTAAACTGAGTCCTCACTCCTCCTCACTCTGCTGAGTCGACTGCAATGGCATCCAAAGAGAAAAACACCAATCACTGATACTAAGTGGGAATCACTCACTCCACATTTCTTTAAAATTTGCTCTTTTACTTGTGGGGCAAGCCCAAGAGAGGATTTTTCCAGGCATGCAGACGTGTGACGTGCAGATTAAAACGTTTCAGGACTATGGCACAGTTAAATGTACATTATCAGCCATTTATTTAGTGCAGTGTCTTTTGGCCTGGCAGGAACTAGAACTTGCTACCAGACTTCTCAACCTTCAGATTTTCTTTTGAGTAGTTTTTTTTATAATTAAAGGAGCTGCCTTTGGGAAAAGAGGAACAAAACATGCATCACCCTACTCCCTTCCTCTCAACAGTTTGCAAGGTATTTGCTGTGGTTTCCATATTAACTGGTCATGACAGTTTACATGTCATTGTAGGGCTTATCTTGCCTCTACACAATGTAAGCAGCTGCAAAATCCAAATAATGTCCAACAATCTCAAAAAGGCAATGTCAATTTAATTAGTAAATATATCCAGCAATAAAACCACCCTGTCCTTTTGAAAGGTCAAAAGGAGAAATCCAACTTGAAAGCCACAAACATCTGCTCACCTCATGACTGATAAGCACACACACTCCCCTCACAAACCCCCGTGAAAAAAGCCTGTATCTGGGTCTCCACATGAATCTATATTTAATTATTAGCACTAGACACCAGACAGCTGCCAGGTTTCCATAGAATTTGAGGAAATTGCATCTGAGTGAATGACAAAGCAAAGCACACCATGAAGTGAGCTTGAGAAGTAGCTCACATTATGGTCTGCTCTACCCTTAGCTTACAAATGTCTTCAATGATACCTTCTTAACTAGTACTTGACATTCACATAAGCCAAGAATTCAAAATTCTTGATAGAAAGCAACTAGAGTGCAGCTTCCCATTATCTACAGAAATAAAAACAACATCCTAGTGGCTTGCAATGTGCCATTTTCAAAGTTAAATTTATGCAGCTAAAAATACAGATAGATACCTATTGATTTTCTGAGCCATCTCACAGCTTATTTCCCAATGATAACAACAGAAGTTGGGCATGCAGGTACTAACTTTTGGCACCCTTAGCTTTAAAAAATGACTTTGATCAGATAAAGAAAAAATGTCTGTATTTCAAATACTTCATCAGTTCCTCCCCATGTTCATTTTACTTCAGAAATGGCAAGTACTGCAAGACTCAGGGATGGGATTTCCCTTATAAGTCAGTCAGGACACAATCCCAGTTACCCTCAGTTACAATTTACACAGTTCTTACATCTATTCATTTTCTTGTATAGATTTATTGTTTTAATTAAAACTGTGTGTTTAGGCCTTTAGCATTTTTCTATCAGAATTTATATTTCAGTACTCTTGGCCCAGTCTACACTTCGGATTCCTAGGATTTTCTCTGAAGCCTTCTCAGAATTAGTCAACAGGTTCTGGCTAACCTTCCCCTTTGTTCCTAACATTACATAATTCCAGCACTGACAGCACCAAGCCTTAGGAAAGTCTAACAACCAGTCAGATGAACTCCTGCTGCCATGGTTACCACCTGCTCAGGGTAAATGACACGGTATTAAACTCCTGTTTTATGAGGAGTGTTGCCACTTTGCTAAAAACAACTGAACACTTGACTGTACAAACCCACTTTCTTTTTGGGCCAATATGTGCTGCTGGTTGTAATATTTACATTTTCACACCTGGAGCACTAGGTGAGCACAGCAGCAGGCACTGATGGTGCCCCAGGAGGCACAGAGCAGCTCAGCTGGAGCACGGTGCTCGCAGTGCCAACGCTGTGCCTCTGATCCCTCCACGGGCCCTGCATTTAACAGCTGCAGTTGAGGATCCTTGTGGGTCCCTTCCAGCTCAGAATATTCTGTGGTCCTGTGAACTGTGACATGCTGAAACAGATCAGCTGATCCTGCTTCCCAGCACCCAGTCAGGGCCCTGATTGACCTCAATGTTAGGAGCAGAGCAGCCTGCAAAACAGCCCAAAAGGCTTTCAATTCCTCAGCAGGAGGGTGCAAAGCTGCCCTCCCCTCTACAACTTACCAGTGACTCATTCCATGATGATTCTGTCTTGATCTTTTTTGTATCTGCTTTTGAAGCTGGTTCTTCAGCAAAGTCCCTCGGTGGTACTTTTTTCCTTTTTTTGTCACACAGCACAGGATTACTATTGCATAATGCCCCATCTACAGCAGCCCCTGTAACACACCGAGCTCGCTCCATTTCACTCTCTTTGTTCTTTTTAATGCTTCCTCGTAGTATTTTTTGGCGTTTAGGTGCACTGTCGTTGTTTAAAGAAACTTCTGAATATGTTGTTTCCTTCTCCTTTTTCTTAATCATCTTCTTTTTCTTCTTACTGACTTCATTATTATCCTTGAAATTCTTCCTGTGTTTCTTTCCAGACAGCTCTTCTTCTTCAAGCTTCACTTCTTGCTGTGCTGGGAGATGCTCATCAGGAATGCTGTGACTGCAGTCTGGCTTATCTTCACATGTTGAGGAAGAAATTTCTTTTCTTTTCTTTTTCTTCTTCCTCTCTTTGATACTCCCGAGGCTTTCAATTTTGTCCTCTTCCTCTCTGCTTGTCAATGTAAATTCCCAAGAATTATGTTTCTTCCTTTTTCTGAAGTCACTTAATGCAGTGGGGCTAGCAGGAAATTGATGTTTGTTGTCCTCATTATCTGCCAGTGGTAAAAAGCAGTCAGACTCATCTTTTTTCTTCTTCTTCTTCTTTCTTCTCATACAACTCTCCTTACCATTCTGGGAATTACCTGTGTCGTAGTTTTCACCCATAAAAACTGCTTCTTGTGAAATGTATTTGTGGGTGTTTTTATGAACTTTTGCAGATTGCTTTTGTTCACTGTCCTGGATGTCCTCTAATGAAAAACTGCCTTTCTTCTTTTTTTTCTTTGTTACCCCACCATCCATTTCCAAATCCAAAGAAGTATTCTTTCTCTTTTTTTTTAAAGATAATTCATTTTTAATAGCACCATCTGTGTGATGATTTAAAAGCTTCACATCACTACTCTCATTATTCTCCAAGGAGAAATGACACTGGACTTTTTTTTTCTTCTTTTTGAGTATTTTAATTTGTTCCTCTGATTCTTCTTGAAGTTGTAAATCCACATGACCTTTTGTATTCACAAAGCTTTCTAAATTAGTTTCTCTGAGTAATTCAGAGCCAACTTCCTTCTTCTTGAATTTCTTGTTATTCTTTGGTAGCAATTTGTGTAAACATTCATCTTTTAAATTTTCCTTTTTCCTTGTCTTTGTTTTTTTCTTGAGATGGCCATTGTCCTCAGTTGTAATGACAGTCTCAACATCTTCCTCAATTTTAATGACAGTCTTCACCTTTTTCTCTTTCTGTACAGGCTCCTCATGAAATTCTTTTCTCTTTTTCCTTATTACCATTCTAAAAAAGGAAATTAAGATGTCAGTGAGCTGCTTCAAAGAGACGATGCAAGTCCTAATCTACTTGGTCTTCCTTTATTTTGAAACCATTCCTTATCTCCCACTGTCCCTGCCACTCTAATTTCACTCTGCTCTCCATGATGGGGAACCAGAATATACTGACATACAGACACACAAGAAAATACTGTTTACTGGGGTGGTTCTTTTTATCATGTTGTTTCGTCTACTTTGTCCTAGTTAGCTTGCAAGGTTCTATTTGTCTGTTTCACAGCAGCAGATCATAAGGTTTTCACAGAAATTACCTACCCTTCAAAAATCTTTCCTAAACAGCGAAACATATCCGTGTGTATATTACAAATACAATTAGAGCCGTTCTCCAGATACCCGTGACTTTGCACTTAACACTGAACTTCACAGCCCTTTGCTGCCCACTCAGCCTCACAAGATCCTCCCACGGCACCTGAACTATTACCTTAAATCCGCTTCTATCTGCGATTTCTTATCTTGGCTCTCCGTCTCTTTTTCCCGGGACATTCATGCCAATGACTCGGTTACAACAAAGAAGCCTTCAGCACCCACTTGCTGAGAGACTCGATTTCCCACTTGGCTTGCAATAACTGATGCCCAGGACGTCAATGAGGAGCCCCGTGGAGAACATCAGCTCTAGCGCAGTCCCTCTCCCGGTCCGTCCGGGCCTCCCGCCGCTCAGCCCGAGCCCCGCCGGGGCTGCGGCACCCCCCGGGCTCCCCGCACCCACC
>VXBQ01006226.1:0-31593 GCA_013400175.1 Phainopepla nitens | reverse complement strand
CCCCAGCCCGCAGGTGGGAGCCCCGGCCCCGCTCCCAGCCCCCGGGGGGGGGTCCCGCGCTGCTCCCCTCCCACCCCAGCCCTGCCCGCCCTCCGGCCGCCCGCTCCTCAGCGCCGCTGCGGGCCGGGGCGCGGGGCTGTGCCCGCCCCGCAGAGCGCTCGAAGCCGCCCTGCTCTCCGCCGACGCCCCGGCCGCGAGCGTTTCGCGTTATGTTGCTTTTGTTGTCATCACCTCCCGACAGACACGCCCGTTGTGCGTGTTTCTGCTGCAGCCAGCGTGTGGCCAAGCGCCGGGGCCTCGGGTGTGCCTGGCCGCTGCGCTCTGCGGGTTCTCCCGTAACCGAGTTGGGTGCTGGCTCGGGAAAGAAGAGAGGCGACGGTGGCGTTGCTGCTACCAAAGCTAAATGAATACGAACCATCTGTTCTCAGAGCACCATTGTAGTAGCAAAGCCCTGGGCTTCTCCCGAGGCCTGGGAACACGAGGTTGCAAAGCTGGCAGACAGCGCTGCGGTTCCCCAGCAGGGTTCCCTTCCTTCGCGGTGCAAATTGCCCAAAGCGGGCGTTTTGCCTTAAAACCGCCGCTTCCAAGGCAGGAGTAAGGTTGATTATTGTAACTCAAGACAGCGGCAGCACGCGTGGATTTGGTGATGCCGTGAAACCTGACTGCAAGGTGGAGCTGAGCCCGCGGGGTTTGGCTCCGAGTTGTCCGTACTTGTGGAATCCGTGCGTTTTCTCATATCAAGTTCTTTGTGTTGGTCCTCTGTTTTTCTTAGCCTGAGTCACTCAGTAATCCTTGAGGGTCATGTACTGCTTTTAGTTTGTTGGGTTTTTTGTTGGTTTTTTTGTTTGTGTAGGTTGATTTCTTTTCTTTTTCTTTCTTTTTTTTTTTTTTTTTAAGTGGAGGCAGTAATAATTATCAATATCCGTGGGATTTGATTGCTTATAGAGGAATCCGCTAAGAAAAGGAGTCTTCTAGTAAAAACAATGGTGGATTTCTGTGTAAGCATGTGCTTTTTACTTACGTTGAAATATTTTGATTTATTATTTTATTATTAAAAGCCTTTTTCCTAATAAAGGGTTCTTTTGTCAGTGAGAACCTTGCACTTGACTTAAAACTCAAAAGAGGACGTGACAAGAGTCTCTAAAGTTCTTGCTTGTTTTAAAAAGTTAGATTTCATGTTAAACAAATATTTATTGCATACTAACTGTTGTTCATTCAAACCTAAATGAATACCTTTAAAAATAACGTTGGTTTAGGAGGAAAAGAAATATTTTTAGGGTTTCCTGGTAAAAAAAACTTGTAAAAAAACTTTTTTTTACTTTTAGGGGGTGGAGCAGAGCAGCCTCAATTTTTAAATGTTCTTCAATCAAAACAAGGATCAGTAAGTACAGTTCAAGTCAAAAATCTGCATAGAGATGGATTTAAAATATTTTAAACAACTAAATGGGAAAATTAGGGTAGAGTCATTCATGAAATGAAGGTATTATTTTTCAAACAACTTATTTGAACTATCAAATATAATATATAATTAATATAATATAAATATAATAAATATAATATAATAAATAAAATTATATAGATATAATATATTAAAATATAATATTCCAAAAATTACTTGTATTTAAAATAACTTGGTAATGCTAGCAACAAAAACGTCTTTTCTTTAGAAGGTGAATGTCAGGACTTCTGAATAATATGAAAGAGATATTTAAGCTTCTGAGTAGAAAATACTTATTCAGATAATGCAACCAGTATTAATTTCCAAATAATTACTATTTGTTACAATAGATAAAATATTTTTAAAATTGTGCTATTTCACCATATTCTGTCAAAAGGAGTCATATACCTTCTGTTAAGTTTGGATTATTTTACTGTGCTGGAAACTGCAGAAGTTTTTAAAGATTAATTGTATATTTTCAAGCATTCATAAAATACATTAATACAATATTTGAATTAGAAATTATTATTCCATAATTTTTAACTGACCTTACAGTTTTTTTCTGTTGAATTGGTTTGTATTTTTTTTGTCTGGTCTGTTGGGGCATTTAGACAGGATACATTTATTTTGAACAGGTGCTTTTGGAAGCAGCAATGTTGCAGCCATTACCCACGGAACAACTTTTTTCTGCTCCTGCAGCCCAATATCTGCTTCCCACACTAGGGGAAACCCCCTCTGGAGAACACCCTCATCCAAAAAAATGTAAGTAGGAGTATATTGTCTTGAATCCTGCTGTGATTATTTTTCTTGCAAATGGCAAGGGTTTGTAATTTATTTAATTTAGAATGTTAACAGCAACAACACCTCTGCTTGTGTGGAATTTGCATGGTTATGCCTCTGGGCTGAAAACAGGGAGCCAGCTTGGCCACTTGCTCAATGGAAGAAATATCAAATTGTGCATTGCAAACCAATAGCACTGGCTAGCTAAGGTAGTTCTGTGCTCTTCACAATAAGTGACTTTTTATTTAGCCACTTAAATCAGAAATGGCAGGCATTTCTACCTCTGATTTAATAATGCAAAACTAGGATCAATAGACTAAGTAGAAAATTGAATTTGAGAACTGCTGTCAAAATACTGTCTTTACCCATCTGATTACAGATTAGAATGGAAACAGCTCTGAAGTTTTGTTCTCCCACTCTTATCAATTCCTATACTTCGTAATAAACTTACCAAGCAGCAATGTGTTTTTATTATGCATTTCAGCCCTTCATTTTGTCTTCTTTTCCATTAATTCTTGCTCATTAGGAATTCCTGGTGCGAGTCAGAAACAGCGCTACCCTTGGCTTTTATATAAATAGTGTCTTCCCAGTTATGAGCATTTCCTGGCAGTATATGAACCAATTAAAGGTATAAAGCTGAGAATAAATTCAGTGTTTCAGCTGTGTTGCCAGGAGAGAACACTCCTATGACTTACTCTTTGCTGATCACACCAAAACCTGAATACTTCCTGGGTGGAGAGGGGTGCCAGCCCAGACTGCCCTCTGAGAGGGGAAAAGCTGCATATATGGAGTCATGCTAAAATCTCTGAAGGATCTGGCAAGTGTGAAGCAATTATGACAAAGAAATCACAGCACCACTAAAATATAACCTTTGGTTTTTCCTCTGTCTAGAAGTTCAGTTTTATGACTAACTCTGATAATGCAGATGGTGAAGGGCATGAGATACCAAAGTGGTGTAACTGCAACAGCACTGAGTTCAGCACGGGCTAATTTCTTCCTGTCAGGGTAAATTAATTCACAGAGCTTTTCACTTCTGTGACTAAAGTGCTTCTGGTGTCTGAGTTTATTCACTTAAAACTAAATCTGACATCTCTGAGGCACACTGAGTTTGCAGTGTTGGTGCACCTTTAGCTTGAAATTTACTCAGGTTTGTGTTGTGTTGGCTGAGGAGAAGTGAAGACAGTGGCTGTATCTGAAGGGAATGAATCTGCTTTGTCCAAACTGTGATGGTATTGACAAAATGACTGGTACTGACTTTATGATATCTAATGGTTGTGTTTCTGCTGTCAGTGAAGGCTGTCCTGTTTTGCTCAGGTTCTCCTCGAGAATACTTGGAGTTTTACATATTCCCAGTGGTCTTACCTGGACTGGCTGCACTTCTACATGAAGCAGAGAAGGAGAAGTGTTTTGAGGTTAGTTTGTAGTTTTCCTTTCAAATCACTGCCAGGAAGTTGCAGTTCCTTTTATTTCACTGGCAGTATTTTTTTTTTAATTTGGTCTTTTCCAAGAAAACCAACCACAATAACATGATATAGCATATCGTGGGTTGTTTTGAATCTGGTTTTAAATGTTATTTTTTTCAGTAATTCAGAACAGATTACATTCTACACGAAGTTGATCATTATGACAATCTCTAGCTCCCTACAAATCCTCCTTAAATATCCAATTGTATCTACCCTAAATAGTGTTCTGTTTTAGAGGAACAGGCTTCCTTTCAGATTAACACATTTCACTCATTTGGGGGTGATGTACAGAACTTGAATTTTACTTCATGACTCAATTGTTTTTGCTGGTGTGGAATTTTAATAGAGATAAATTTTCTATTTTATCCTGTTTTTCTCTGTAAATTCCATTTAACTGGAAAACAGTGTATCCAGCATGAATGAGCTTATAAAAATACAGATTTAAAAGTAATTGTTTGCTATATGTGTTTTTATAATTTTGTTTTCAGTGTATGTGTAGAGAGACACTCCTCATTTTCTGTAGGGAATGCTTAAAAACCCACTAGAACTGGTGCAAAATAAAGCATAAATGCATTCCTCATTGTATCACTGCAGCCATGCAGAGCCCCAGCAATAGCTTAGGTACTGGCAGCTGGGGAGATTCTCATCATTTCTGCTGTTTTCTCAAACCATGGCAATTTGAATTTCACATCTAAACCTGTACATTTAATACCAGTTATTTAAATTTTTTCTCAATCTTGACAAAATTTGTGTGTGTCTATAAACTGATGGATTTACAGGTGTGTATAGGTATCTATAAGCTGTGATGAATACAGGTGAAACAGGAAAATGGTTCATTTACAAGACATCCATCTGTCATTCCTGCCATCACATTTACATTACCTAGCCAAGAACATATATATTATTCATCACACTTTTAATAAAATCTATATTGATGATTTTTTTTTTTTTGGGAGCGTGTATCCTTTAGGAGAAAGGCATGTCCTACAAGTGGTTTAAAATACAGATTTTGATAGATGTTAGCTATTTCTGAAGGCAATAGAACTTAAATACCAGATATTTTAAAAATATTAAAATTCTTAGGAATATTTTCTTTTCAAACTCAGAACAAACCTAAGGTTACTATGTCTATTTTTAATCTGAGAAATTTTGCAGCTCTTCAGTGGTATATATATTAGAAATTGTGTGTGCTGAAAATGGGTCTGTGTGCTGCTTTGTAGAAAATTACTAAAAGCAATTATTTTCTAATGTATAGAAACTTGATAAAAATGAGTTCAGCTTTTAGAAAACACACTTATGTGAAGAGATGCCCTGCTACTGGGGAGCCAAGCTTAGAAAAGCAAGCTGATGTCAGGTTATAGTTTTCCACTGTGACCTCATTTCTTCCTCCTTTTGAACAATAACTAGGAAAACAATAGCTCTTTATGCTTGCCATATAATTGGATATTTGTGTTCTTTTCCATTACTGTCCAGGTGCTTGTACTTGCACATTCTGTTTCCTTATCTGACATAAATATGTGATTTTTAGTTATCCTTTAGTTTGGTAAGAAATGTGAAATGTATGGATTTGGAGGGAAAAAAACCCAACTTGCTATAATTTGTGTTAAAATGGCTAATGGAATAACTTGAACTGAGTTTTAGGATCAAAAGCAGAGTCCTTAGAAACCCAGAGTAGGAACAGGGAGAAAGTATCTTGTGATAAACACATGGGAATACAGCTTCCAAAAATAAGAGGACAACAAAGATTCAAAAGATTCATGGAATTCATGAGACAACAGGACATGAAGATTAATTGTGATTAAGCTAACTGAAATCATGAAGGATGAGAAAAGAATACTGGGTTTGAATTCTGGCTAGACATGAGTCATTAAAGCCTGTAAAGGGCAGCTGTGTAGAATAAACCAGTGGAAGATAAATGGAAGCAGCACTGGAAGAAGACTCAAAGTGACTGCAATCAATGTTGAATGAGCCCGGGAGGAGAGAGAGGGAATGGTGAGAGAGGATGAAGAGTGGGGTTTTGATAAGAGGGATTAAAGATTTTCATGTTTTGAAAGGAAATTAAGATGAATGAGAAGAGAGGGAAAAGTTAAATAGGAAAGTTTTTGAGCCATTGGAATTGTCTTAAGGAAGATCAGGTCCTGGGGCCAATAGAGGAATTCAAGGAAGAGATCAGAGAAGGTGCATCCATGTCTGGAGAGGAAGAATTGTACAGTCACATGGGAAAGCCAGGAAAGGGAAATGGTTATGCTGGAAGCAGGGATTTGTGTAGGAAAGATCTTCTTTTGAAAGGTGATAAAGAAACAAAAATTTGCACATTTAATTTAAAAAAAGGCTCTCTTGCATTATGTGATGCATACAAAAAAATCTGAAAAGCTAAAGCCTAGAAAAACCACCAGCTGCTAGATATATGTGCAGACTTCAAACTGACATAAATATGAGAACAGTCTGCAGAAGCTTCATTTTTAAATTAAAGATGAAAGAAGCCTATTAGGTTGGCCAGTATATTCCCTCACTGATTTTTTTCCTACCATAAGTTCTCCTGTGTTTTATCCCATCTGCTGTCAAATGCCTACAGGGGAAAGACTATTTTCTTAAATCTTTTCTCTCATGAGAACTGACTAATGCATTCATTTTTCAGCATTAAACTGAACAATGTATAAATGTTTTTATTAGAATAACCCTGACTTTTCTTTCTAGTTAGTGATCAGAGAAGGAAGAAGCTGTATCAGGCTCTGTAATGGAATATATTATATTTAAAATTATGACTAATCAGGGAAAAGGAATGGAAGAAGGTTTCCTAATGACTTTACCATCTTCTTATTGCCAGTGTATTTTCATGATTATTACCAAGCACATTATATTTAAACTGAAAAATGGAAAATGAATTCTGAATATAAACAGTTTATAAACACATCTGCAGGTTAACAATGCACATTGTACAGATATTTCCTGTTTTTTATCCAGATTCATGCAGCATAGGAGGAATGTGTCAAAGGCAGGTCAATTTATGTAATTTTTTCCCTTTATAAATGTTGACTGCTGTGCAACTAATGATTTAATTCACTAGCAAAATAAACTGTTTCCTGGCAAAGAAAATAAAATCCAAAAAAATTCAACTTGAATGAATTCCTCTCTGCTAAGGTCACTGCCTCTAACAAGGATAAAACAAGATGAATCTGATTCCTTTGGTGATGGCTCTTTTGACAGCCATCGTTTTTTCCCCATTGCAAAGGAAAAGCAATTTACTTAAAACAGATTAAATTACAACTGCTAGGTTAAATTGAATTTTGTTGTCAAAGTGCAGAATTTATTCTCTGAACCAATTCCTCAGTCATGGGACCCAATTTCATCCTGTGCTTGAGAACAGCTGTGCAGTGACCATCAGACCCTGCTGTTTGCTTACAGATTCTGTGCAAGTCAAGATTTGTCCTTTTGACATCTGAAATGATTCATAGAAAGCTCTGCAGTGGAGGTATTGGTCTCTTAAAGTTTAGGTGTTTGGCTTCTTGCAACAGCATTTGGTATTAGTAGAAGTGTGAAAATTGCATGAGGAGCTGTGTTTCTTCCCAGCCAAGCACTTCGTGGAACCCCACCTGAACCCCAAAGGTCTGATTGTCACAAAACAGATCATAAAGGCTCATATAGCTCAGGATCAATAATTCTTTTATCATGATCTCATCTTCTGTTCTTCTGCTTTTCTGTTGGACTCAGACTGTATTTCTACCAAGGGTAAGATTCTCTTAGAAAATGAAAAGCTTTCCTGGGTATCCTGTAGGACTGCCCTGCAGTCCAGCACTAAATTTCACACTTGTCATCCCCCAGCTACCTGTGCCCTGTTCTTCCCTGGGCATTCAGCACCTCACACAATGTTCCTCTTCCACTTCACCTGTGGCTGACCCCCAAATTATGACCACATACCATGAACGGAAAGAATTATGCTATGTAGAGCATTTTTCCTGCCTCTCTGTTCACATCTGAGGATAACGCATAGAATAAAGTAATTTTTCCTGCATTAGATTTTCAATTACATGTTTATTGTATTTTCCTTAGCAAGTAGTAGTATCTTCTTACATTTTAATCAAGACTTCAGCCTCTTTTGTGACATTGAGCAGTTTCTCAAAAGCATTTGATCAGTGTGAATTGTTTTCCCTAAGAAGCAACTATTACAGCTGAATCTCCTGTTTGACAAGGTGAGTGTTGGGATGGGAACTCAGCTTGCTTTTAGCTCAATGGCTGCTGTTGTGATGAAGCACTTGGTGCCCCAGGGCTGCTGCAGGGGCTCGGTGTCTTTCAGGGTTCACAGTGACTCTGTGAATCCAGAGCAGCTCTCATGTCAGAGGAGTTCTGGAGATCCTGGTTGAACTCTTCTGTTATTCCAGGTTCTATTCTCCACATTATGGTTGCTGTGGTTTGTGATAAGCAGAATGAGCACCTCTACTCATTTATACATTCAGTCTGTCAAGATGCAATGTGGAGAGGAAATCCTTAAAAAAAAAAAAGAATTTTCTAATCCATTCTGGCTTTATCAGGTTTCAGGCTCTGAATGGCTGGCTGTGGTACTGGCTGCATGAGTCCCTAAGAATAACCTCCTGCAAAACATTTTGCAAAATTCTCTTTGTTGGTTAAGACTGAGAACTGGCAGCAAAGGGCACAGATGTTTTGCTGTGAAGCTCCAGGTTTTGAACTTTGTACCTGGTTCTCTTTAATGTCCTTGGTTTCTGTGGCTGGGGTCAGACAAAAGCCTTCCTTTGGTTTTGCCTTGGTTTCTGGACAACCCAGCAGATGGTTTGGTCAGAGCAGCCATACAATACACTGCCTGTGTGTATTCACAATGTCTTCAAGCTGGCTCCATGCAGGAGGAAACAATATCCAATCAATGTTCCTTCTGTGTTTTGGAAGAAATGAAGTATTTTGAGTATGATAGTAGAACTTGAAACAAAGTGGCAAGGAATTTACAACATATTTTCTTGTATGAATGAGTTCTGTTAATTTCTTCACAGTGACATTGCCTCCTAGAGCACCATTCAGAGGTCTTTGTTCTAGATCTACTGCAGCAAATATCAAGATAATATATGTAGAATTTTCTCATTCATAGTTTGTCTTGAAATCATTTCACAAAATTTCTAAAATTTTGGCTGAGCTACTGACTGTTGGCAGTAGCAATAAAGAGTAAACCGAGTTATGTACTGTATATTTCATTTAATAAAAGCAGTCAATTTAGCTTAAACATATGACCAATCCAAAGATAATAAATAATTTGAAACTATCTTCTACCTTTAGGGAAAAAGAACCAAATTTATTCCCTCTGATTTCCTAACTGAGTGGTTATACAAGTAAGTTAATCACGTTTTTTGCTGCTAAGTATGTCCAGTGATTCCAAGGCACTAATTTGCAAATTGAATAGCTGAAATTTAAATTAATATGAGTTGTTTTCCTTTTTCTTTAGCAATAATCCAAAGAGGAAAGATGAGTCATTTACAGAATTGTTTTCCATTCCTTTTGTTAAGGACTGGCTGAAGGACCAGTAAGTTATTGCAGTACTCAGAATCTTTTCTCCTTTTATTCTTTTGCCCCTGCTATCCCAAAAAAGTAATAGAGCCTCTATGTGTCAACTGTGCCCTCAAAAATGCCCTTTACTGTGTGCAACAAAGAACTGTGTGATAGTTTCTAACTGGCTACTGTATTACTTACAAGGTGTTTTGTACCAAAATTGTTCACAGATAAAGTAATTTCGAATACCTAAAGATTTTAATTGTAGAATCCAGGACATTTGAATAGTCTGGTAGTATTATGAACATCTTTGTACTAAGGAATGTTTTTAGTGCTGATTCCTCCTATGGAAATTTTTGAGAGTATAGTCAAGAAATTCTTCTCTAACTGTAAGCAGCTGCTTTTGAAATCCTGTAACAATCCCTAGTGTCAGGATGCATTTCTGCAGACATTTATGACTTTGAGAAATGAGCACTTGTTTTTGGCAGCCTAAATCATATATTCTTTGTTATTTTTGTAGAACCAAGCAGCACAATAGTTTCAAAAGAAATGCTACTGTCCGTGAGGCTGTATTTACTTTAAAATATAGCTGCTGTATGGGAAAAGGAAAGGATTAGTCCACAGAGAGGGAATAAGAAACTAACAGAGTTCAGATTTTAAAGAAAATTTGCAATTTGAAAATTGGATTGTTATTGGTGAAAACATAGAGATGAATACCTTTGTTGATACGTTTACTTTGTTACTCGATGTAAGTGGAAATTTGAATTCTTGACATGTGACACTTGGAACCTTGAGACACCAATGGAGCAGGAGGAAAGCTCCTTTATCTCAACTCTTTGTGGATAAGCTGGCAATTGTGTCAAAAGGGTTAAATTTTATTCCCTGAGAGGTGGTCATGTGGTGAGAGTTGTGTAGGACATTTCTGCAGTACAAGACCCCTTTGGAGAATGACCCATTTCATCTCAGCTCTGATGCCTTCAGCCGTCTTGCTGGCCTGCCACTGCTGTTCAGACCTGCCTCTGGTGGGACACATCTGTTCTGGTCTGTCAAACACAGTTCTTGCCAACAAGATGCTCACTGAAGGCTGTGGTTTAGTGCTTTGTGAAGTGAGCATGACCTGCAGCCTGGTTGTTGTAAGCACACAGAAGAGCCCTTGGCCAGTAAGGCAGTTTCGGTACCACGGGTTTGTGAGGATGGATGTTTGTACCAAAGATAAAATCTCTAAGATCACAGTTTTACAAACGTTTCTCTTGGAGGTAAAGCTGAACAAAATGTTCCCTGCTCTCTCCTGTCCTTCACCCCATCCTGCTTGTCGGCACCCTGATACCACCTTGTCTGTTGGTAGGGTGCTTGATTATTCTGATCAGGGCCCTGCTCTGACTTTGGAGTCTCTCTGCCAAAATGCGTGAGGAGGGTTTGTACAGCTATTGAAACCAGATAATTGCTCCAGTCTGCTTCACCTTGGAGAGTGGCAAACCTGTGTATTGGCACAAACAAAGGATTAAAATGAAGGGCTCAGGGCAAGGTGACTAGAACAAATGAGCTGCTAAGACAGAGAGGTGGTGGCAGGAACTGCTTGAGTCAGCTTTGCCAACAAGAGAAATACACTGTGGAATCACAGCCTGAATGACTCATAGCTTCTGTTAGTAGTGGTGCTCCTAAATAACATAGTGACAGCTCCACAAGGACACTGGAGTGTCAGAGTCCTACTTAAATTGATATACTTCCTCTTAAATCCTCTAAACAAGTAGGCCCTTAAAATAATAATTATTAAAATCGTTACTAAATAACTACTTTTACTGAGCTTATCTTAAAATTACAGATTTAAGAAATGCTCTTTCGGAAGTAAATATTATTGGAGCAAAGTGGAAGGCTGCAATATTAAATAAGAATAAAAATAAGAGAATTTATTATTATGTCCTATGTTATAAATAGTTTATTATTATGTCCTTCCAGCTCTCACACTTAAAATGTAATTGGTTCTATGCTTTTTATTGTCATTTCCATTTCTGTTTTTAAAGGAGTTTTCATTTTTTTAACAGGATTAAGAATATAAAAGGGACAATATTCTAAAAAGTGCTGGTCAAATTTTGATGGAAAACATCCTTATCCCAACTGTTTAGATGGGTTTATCAGTGCCAAGCAGTCTTAATGCTTAAAAAAACCCAACGAAAACCACCAAAACAAAAAAACCCCAGAGGAATATTGGTTTTGTTCTATCCGAGATCCAGCTTTTTTTAATATATTCCATACTTGAGTATGACTTTTTTGGCTCTTCTCCACTGCCTCCAGTTTTTTCTTTGAAGCTTTTTTTTTTTTTAAGAATAGTCAAAGCCACAGTCTTATGAGCTTCAGTTTCTGTGCAATGCGTTTCTAAATGGGATCTTGCAGCCTACTTTTCCCTAATAAAGAGACCTAAATGCTGCATAGGTCTTCAGAATTTTAAATGCAAACCTTGTACCTTCAAAACCTAGCTATTGTAGGTTGTAAAATTTGAATTTGTTTCCAGCTTTGGTGTAATAATTGCTGTGACATCTTCATATAGGTGCCTTGTCTTCCACTGAGTTCTGTGTGTTACCAAAAGATTGCATCCCTTGGGAATCTTCAATTCCCCAAGCACATTTCAAAAGCAATAGAAGGAGCAGCTTCAGTGCTGACTGGTAATCTCCATAGCACATGCCAGACATTTCTGTTGCCTTAAAGGACAGCAGCACCTTTCAGAGGGCAGGAGAGTGGAGTTTGAACACAAAACCAGCACACCTTTGTGGGGCACTTCTGAGATACAAACTGATGTACCCGTTCCTCCATTCGAGGCTGCTGACAGAACCAAGTAAAGGAAACACAATTGTGAATGTTTTGTAATCCTATAAATATGCTAATGAGCAGCACAGTTGCCTTTTGTCAGCATTTTCCAGTGGTGTTTCTGGTTGAGCAGCACTGAAGCTCAGTTGCAAGTAACCAAGCTCTGTGTACTGAATTGGGGCCAGGAAAGTCAGTGAGCTCTGATTGTGCTCTGATCCCTCTGAAATTTTGCTTTTCTGGCATGGATAGTCTGAGTAACATGGCATCATCATTCCCCAACCTTCTTTAGCATATTAATGAAAGAAATATGAAGAAACCAATAAAGCACTGTTCCCCTGCTCTGCAAAACAGTGATATCAGAAAAGTCTGTTATGTAAATTTAATGATATGACAGCATTGTTCAGTATTACCCTCAACCTTACATCCAGTAAGAGAGAGTGGTATATGGTATATGCAGCTATGTTAAGAACAAGTTATTCCTGGCTTTTGAAGTTCAGGTAAAAAATAATTCACAAGATCTTTTTAATCTGCATTTTCTCCTTTTTTATTAGAGATATTTACTTGCTACCCAGTTCAGAAGGACATTTCCTGGTTTAATCTGTCTGTGTGTACCAAAACAAATGTACAGACACAGAGAAAATAACTTTATCTTGGCTTTACTGAAGTGGGCAGCTAAGATATAAACAATTACTAAATTTGGAGTAGTGGCTTTTTGCCAAATATCTGTATATGCACATATATACATTGATTATTTTTTTCTCCCTCCCCCAGATATTTTAATTGGGTGAAGTCTGCTGGTCTCAGCTGCCTTTACAGTTGACTTCATTGTCAGCTCTCAGATGGCCAATAGGGGTAATTTTGCACGGGTGACTGATTTTTTTTCTTTCCATAATATGCCCAGTTTCTACAGGCTGTGCTTTCTGCACACTGCCATATTTCATTGGTTTGTGTCTAAACCAGCCACATTTGGAGTATGCTTGATTTGTCTTGTATTTTCTTTAATTTTTTTTTAATAATTTGAGCTTTAAATAAAATTTTATTGTAATAATGGAGAGTCCAACAAATACATCTCTGTGCATGTTGTTCTGTGTGTTTCCAAGTAAAAATTGCCATTCAAGCAATGTGGCAGAATTCCAGTTAACAAAGGAGAAATTTTTTTACTTAAAAACTGTGTGTTGAAAGACTGCAGAAATACTCTGTGTAAAATATTTGTATTTTGTAATGGTGCTTAATGGGGTTGAAGGTTTTATGGCTGTAATATCTGATGTATTAAAAATGCTTTAATTTATGTAAAGGTTGTCAAAATGGCAATGAGAAAGCTGAAAACTTATTAGTGCTTTGTGACATCTTCCTAATGTTGCTGTTGGAGCCCTAAGGGGAGTTTTTCATGTTTTCAGCATACAAAGTCTGACCTAAAGTACACAAATATAGATGGAAACTTTCCCGTTGACATGAGTGGCCTTTGGAATAGGTCCATGTTTGGTTTCCTTCACTCCAGGCCCACAAACACTCTCACAGACTACACAAATATTGGTCCTACGAGAGAGAAAGCTGAGGCAGTGCTTTGTGACTTCCAAAATATGTAGCAAGTATGCAAACTCAGGAGAGCTGAGTTGGAGCATTAAAATGGGGATGTCCTCCCAAGGAGAGCCAGAAATCCACTGCAATTTTCAGACAGAACTGAAGAGAAAAGATTCTTGCTCTGCTATTTTTTGGCATGTTCTCACTACAAAGACTTCTTGCTGTGCTTGCTGTAATTCCTCTGACATTCTTGTTACAAATCACCTGTTCTGCCTCAGTCTCCTGTTGGTTACATGACTCTGCCTCCCCACATAACAATTTTCTCATGTTAGTTCCACACTGTCTTGTCTTTTTATCATGTCTTTTCTTCATTATAAACAGATAAGCAAGTATATAAATAGTTGGTATGTGTTTAATAGTTGAATGCATATTATCACTATGGTCACTTTGACAACACTCTCAGATGTATTTATGACATTTTTTAAATTCAGTTCACTATTGACAGTATATAGCAGCTTTTATTTGGACAAGATGATAGAGGAGAAGGGTTTAGACTCCTGCTAACTGGCAGGAGTTGGACTTTAAGATGTCTGCTTGATTGCCATTCCTTTTTTAAGTTTAAATGGGGTTACTTCCACACTTACAATCCTTCAAAAATGTTCTCTCCATATAATGCACTAAAAATGTTTTCTTATATATTGTAAGGATTTTTTTCTCAAATATTAATAATCTTATTCTAGTGCATTTGGATTGTTGCAAAAGAAAAGTGGTGATAAGGAATTTATTTCTGACTATGGAATAGTTGTGGTAATACTGAAAATGTTACAAAGAAAGGTCCGAGTTCACAGTCTGTTTAACCCATGAAAATGTTCCAGGGTATTTTTGTCAAGTGTCTGTGGGAATATTTCCCTGGAAATGTGAGAGGGTTATACAGTGCCTATGTAATATTTGATCCATATATGAAGTTGTTTTTAAATAGCAGGTCAGATGAATCAGTATTTCAGTGTCTCATTGCTTATGAACCACCATTTTCCTGCTTTTTGAGTAAATAACCTTAGTAGTATTTTTAAGCAGAAATTTTTGAGACATTTATTTTGAATCAATACTTTTTATTATTGCACGCTTTTGGAGATCTGCATAGGCATGTAAGAAGAAAGACCTAAAGAAGGCAGCTGTTGCTCTAGTATTTCTAGAATCTATAATTAGGAATAAGAAATACTGCAAATATGAAAGATAACTACTTTGAGAAATTTCCAGCAGAGTTTTTTTGGTTGTTCAGACCAGCATGTGATTTTTTTTGAGTATTTCCCAAAACAAAGACTTTCTCAGAATCCTTTTTTAAAGAGTTATGCAGATCACCATGGTCCTTTACTTGCATGTCTTCTATTTACCCCTGTTCTGTGGTCTGTTCTTTTAGATTATGATCTTTTCAGTGACTCTGTCCTTGCCTGTGTTTGTACATGATCTAAATATTCAAGAACAATAACCATCACAGTCACACTAAAGGTGAAGTGAATGTGGCTGTGGCCGTTGTATTAAAACTTAGGAGGCCTCATCCTTGTCATGAGGGTTGCTTCAGTATTTCTAGAGAAGAGCTTTCTGAAAGCAGAGAGAAACCCAGGCTGTTCTGTGACTGCACCTGGAGATTCCACTCTCACCTGCACACCACGAGCCCCAGGCACTGCTGCTCTCTGCAGGCACCTGCTCCAAGGCTGCTGCTTAAATGTGAGGGTTGTCTGAGGGAACAGATTGGAACAAGAAGAGCCATTACAAAACCCTGAATTATATATATACTGAAAATTTTCTTGATTAAATTTTTTTCTTTTATTTTGTTTCTCCAAGGAAGGAATCAGGCCTATTTCTAAGACAGACTGGGAATGTGAAGACAGTCAGAGTTTCTGGACATTACTGTGTAGAAATACTGCCTGAATTCAGTGCCAGTCACTGTGACTATGAACCCCCAGAGATTAATTTGTCTGTTTGGGAGACAAGATAATGGAGGGGCTCTTCATCCCTTTTTCAGAATTCATTGAGAGCCCCATCTTCTGTCCGTGGGGAAACCAGATACATGTCTTCATTAAGAACCTTTTTCAGTGCCTCCTACGTTTATTTAATGCAAGTCTGTTTTGTATCTTCTGGGCGCAAAATTCCATTTGCATAATGTCATGTAAGTAGTGAATATCTAACAGAATCAAGACTTGTACAAGTTTGCTCAGAAAGCAAGAAACGTGTTTCTGGAATTTAACTTTGGTCGGTGTCTGCTTTATGCAGATTTGATAAAATAAAATACTTAAGAAAAATCATTTTTCTGATGCTGTTTTACAGCTGCAATTTATGTTAAACAATATAGGTATATCTAAATAGATCTCACCGTTTCATATATGGTCTTTTAAGATCACATTATCAAGGACTAAATAAGCAGAATGTAGTTAGTGTACTGTCACTTTGCATCTTGGAGGCATGCAGCTGTCTTCTGCCACAAATGACAGACTGCTTTTTCCCTCATTCACTGCTGAGGGGTGAGTGCCTCTGCTCAGATTCTATTTTTATTTGACCTGCAGACAATTGTGTATATTCTCCATTTATTCCCTTAGACCAAACTGGACCTGGCATGACTTCTGGTCTTTAAAGTTGTGCCATTGAAAGGATTGATAGCTGCCAGTGACTGTCATACTAAAAATTAAATCCCGTTCTTACTTGATTTTTTTATATTGCTTTCTCAGTTTTAGTGTTGGATTATAAGCTAGACATTTTTATAATTTGAAAATGAAAGCAGAGAAATGCTAGAGTTGACCTTGCAGGCTAGGAGAAATCTCTAGTTGTTCTTTAGAGATGTACTTATTCTTAGAGAAAGTTCAGTGTCTTTGATACAACTGCTGTAAAATATGTAGGTCTTCCTGTGATTTTCCCTAAGTTTTAGTTTTCAAAAAGATCTAAAATAGAACAGAGGATGAAAGCCTATCAGGGAAACCAGCACAGTCCAACTTCAGATTTTTAAGTCTGATTATAAGAAGCTGTTATCTCAGGAAGCCTTGCTTGTCCAGCACTTATGATTTCCCCTGAGCAGGAGAAATGCTAATTAATGTTCACAGAGCTAAGACGGTTTAGCTCAATGGAGAGACTCCTTTTTATTTTTACCTTATTTCTACTTTTCCAAACAGACTAAGATTTTACTTCACATCAAAGTAAATGTAGGCCGAAACCCAGCTGACATGATGATGAGACCAGTTTAGCTGAGTATACACAGACTAAAACAGTGGAGTCAGTGTAGCATTAGATAAGAGGTAAGGCTGTGCTCTAAGTTGAAATGCTCCTGCAGTGAAGACAAGCCCTAAGAGAAAGACATCTGAGAGCATAGGAAGCTTACTAGGGCAGAGACTAATATGAATGAAATTAAGTGAAAGGAAAATGTAAGCTGTCAAGCCTCCTAGCTTGGGCTGTAATATGCCATAAATAAATTTCCAAAAGCTATTGCAGCATTTTAGCCAGAAAATGTAAGAGTGCATAAATAAATAGCTTGTTATTGATGGGCTTTGCAGTGCCTGTGTCTTTATAATATAAATACTATAGATCATGTTCCTGCATGTGTCTGTAGGTGGGTGCTGCATCCAAATTCAGCATGTTGTGTTCTTCCAAGTCAAGGCTGTGTTCAGTCTGTTCCCCATGCAGGGAGAGTGGCTCTTGGCAGCCATTCTAATGCTGTGCCAAGGCTTCTCTTTAGAACTGGTATTTTCATCAGTTGCAGTGTTATTATGCTATATTGGCTGCAAATTACATTTCTTATAAAAGACAGTGTAGAAACAAATTTTGTTTTGTCCTTTCCAATGGATGATTTTTTTATCATTGTGTCTGAGAAATAAATCAACACCCACAGAAAATGGCTTTTGGGAAGCAAGGTTTGATATAGCCATTTGAGATTTTGCTAGTGATGGCTGAATTTAATTACTAGCTTGTTCCCATTAAAATTAGTAGCAACAGAATCACCAAATGTGCTTTCAAACTACCATATATTTTGGCTGAAAATGGTTGAGTTCACAAATGTATTACATTCTTTTATCACCAAAAGAAAGTGTATATGGTATCAAAAGTAAAAATTTCAACATTTTAAGAACTTGTTTAGACATTTGTAAACATGGATTCATGCTGTACAGATATGATAATCCTTATTTTTCAGCAGGTTTTAATTTAAAGCAACACCATAATGTAAATGAATGTATTAAGATATGTTTATATTCTGTGTATTTAATGTAATAAACATTTACATCATAAGTCTGTTCTTTGTTGCACACACACTAAAACCTTCCCTGCTTTACAAATGGCAGACTGCTTCCCTTGCCCTCCTCCACTGCCACCTCAAACCTGCCCATAACAGGGGGATTTTGAAATAAATGTAGAATAAGAAAGATGACTGTGCTTGATGTGCCATTTGTATATTACTGTTTTAAGAAGGAATCATTATAGTGTATATAACAATATATTTGTAAAGGAGATATTCTTTGTGCATTTTGTTTTCAGAACAGTAAGAAATTGTGTCTTTCAGGCTCCTGAACAACATTTCTCTTTTTGATAAAATATACTGTTAGGGAAGAAAGTGTTTTACATTTATAGGCTGTCTGTTTTAATTTTTTTTTTTTTTTAAGTCCTAGACCACCAATTCCTCTATCTCTAGTTCTGTCAGAAGAAGAAGCAAGCATACTAATTCAGTCCTTCTGGAGAGGTTATCGGGTAAGAGTAATCTATAATTATTTTGCTTGATGTTGAAAACTGTAGGACTGTGAAGGCCCCAGGGAAAATCCTTACATAAATTTTAAGTAGGGGATACTATAAATAGCTGTTGAGACCCCTATGGTTCATTGGCTTTGGATGTTGCTCTGCCTTATGCCTAGTGACTACAATTTTTTCACAGGCATTTATGCTGATGTAATCTCACTGTTTTCCTCAACAAAAAAAAATCCACAGAAATTCGATTTTCCAAAGTATAATTAACACTGAACAAGTTTCTTCCTTTAATTGAAATTTGCTTTGGGTAGTTCTCTAGGATGGAGTGTTATTTTCCTTCATGCAGGGATATGTGAGTGAGTGTGGAGATGCATGAGGAGGATTGGTGAGGTCTGTTGAGAAATAAAGCATCCAGACTGTTTTAACAAGGACTTGAGACCAAGAATGAGACAGGAGATTTATGAGAGGCATGAAGGCTGTTATTCAAGGAAAAGGGAAACAAAATGACAAGCAAATGTGGTAAGGCATGCTAGTAACACAGCACTAGTGTCATTCACAGTTTGAGGGGGAAAAGCAAGGTGCATAAATAAAAACAAAGAAAATTGTCCAGTGCTGTTATTTTGGAGGGTAACAGCCATGCTAACCCTAGGATACTAAAAAAATCCTAAACAAGTTCTGTCAAATATGTTTTTTAAAAGCTCTAATACCTTCACACCTCAGGAAGAAATGGGCTTGAAATTCAGGTGACTTTGATGAAAAAATGTCTTTGACTTCCTTTATCAAAACTTAAGCTTTTAAGTAGCGTCCAGATATAGCAGCAATTTTGTTGTGATGGACAGTGAGACATCTCTGGATGTCAGGTGTTCTTTAAATAACAATCAGTATAAAACACTCTCTGTTAAGTTCTCTACTATTTTTAACAAGCATGAATATATAAGTGGCTCCTATAATGTCCTGTGCAGCCAAAGACAATGAAATACCTTGAAATGTTCTTCTTGACTGATGGATTTTTGTGACTCTTTCTGCTTGTTTGTTTTCCTTTATTTTTCTTTTTTTAAACAGAGACAGCATTGACACTAACATTAATTAGCACTGACAGTATCCCTGCAGGCATCCTTACAGTGAAGGCAACCATTATCCAATAACAGTTATGTCTGCTGAACACTGCAAGGTTGCTCAGATATCTTCTGCTTCTCTGAAAGCTTGTGAAGGACACAATCCTTCCTTGTATAGATGAACTTCAGGATTTTCACACTGGTATTTATCATTCTAAACCAATTCCCAGAAATGAGAGAGAAACTCTTAGCTATAAAAGGTAGGAGACATAAAAAATAATTCAGGCTATAAAATTAGCTATTAATGTTTTACCTTATTCAAGGTGAAAGAACATGGGGTTTTAAAAATTAAAAATTTCAATCAGAATATAAAATAAAAATCATTAGTAACAAATTACTGCATAGGGCAATGTGTTATCCTTGGGCTTGCAGATTAAGAGAACACTAAGCTTAAATGGGATTTCATCATATTAATGGTAAGTATGTTATGAAAAATTACCAAAGAATTCAGATTATTTGCTTTTAAAATAAATAGCTCAGTCAGCTAAGGCTGATTTAATGTTAATAGCTGATAATAAATGAATACTTACAAATAATGCCTTTTTGCATTCTAAAGATATGATTGTGTCAAAATTTTAAACTATTTTCTGAATTTTTTCATTAAACCTTGGTTTATAATTCAGAGGATTTAGAACTTCGAAATACTGCTTTTGAAATAAAAAATGACAATTGGTGTGATCATACTGGATAATTAAACCTGAGCACACAGATACGTGACACTGTGATAGAGAGACAAGGTACTTTATCCTTGGTCTTCTAAGAAACATCTTCTATGGACTCAGACCATTTTTTGGGGTATTTTCTTGACCATATTGATTTAGGCAGTAGAGTTTATCCAGTTATATAACTGACTGAGCATCTTGTCTTCTCTTGATACTTCACTTGCTTCTGCTACCCCCAGCTGTCTGAGCTGGCCAGTGTCAAAAACACTCAGCAAAAAAATGCAAAAATGGATAAGGGAGGAAAGGTTTTTCTATGTAAAGGGGGAAAAAAAGCTATAGGTACAGAATCTTGAGAATTCTGATAATAAAGCATGATCAAAACAGTAAATTCATCTTTATTTGCAGCACGTTTCAGAAAAACACTTGTATAATTGTTGTAGTAATAATTAATGGCTGCCATCAACCAAGTCCTTGCTACAATCTTTCATACAAAGACATTGATGGGCACTCTGACAATTACTTCAAGTTTAATCAAGAACTGAATTCCAGAACAAATAGCAGTGGAAAATGCAACTGCTGAGTTCTCTGAGGAGATGACAGAAAGGAAGACATCATCTTGTGAGGACTCTTTGAGGGCCAGGAGGAGCACTCAAGTAAAAGTTGAGACACCTCTGTCATCAGAATTCTTCCTTTTCACTTTCCACCATCCTTTTTATTGAGGTTCCATTCATCTGTCACGGGCCAAGGCAGTATTCAGCTAGGTGTCAATTTTCCAGGTGCTTTTCCAACAAAAGATTATATATTCCTTCACCCCTCTACTGCAGAATCTTTGCTCAGTGCCATTTTTTTAATGGGGTATTTTAAATGTTTAAAATTTGCATAACTATTCTAGACTAACAGAAATTTTTCATTGATAGAATTTCCTCTGATGTCTATGGATGAACCTTTAGTGTTGTCCTTATCTGTTGTGCTACATGTTCCCACCTAGCACTGAAAGCATGGGGGTTTTGACTAAATCTTGTAATATCTTAGAGTTGAAATTGGACAGCGTTATGTAAATATTCACTGCTATTTTATACACCTCCTTTGAGCAGAAGTTGAAGATACAAAGCAAAACTGAAGCACTTTTATCTTGCAAAGTGTAGTTGTGCTTTTGCTATCACAGTTTATACTGCTTTCCAGCAAGCTGTGGCTACCAGCAAAGCTTACACCCAGAAGGTCACACAAATATTCACTGTTATTTACAGCAAGTGTAGGAGTGAACTCTCCCTTCAAAGCTAAGACCTCTCCAGGGCTTCAGGCAGTGCTGGTCTGCAGGAGAGGCATGTCATTTGTTTGGAGAAGATTCTTTACTCTCTCTTTATTTGCCTGGAGATTTTGCTGCTAAGTCGTAGCTGTTTCATCAAGCTAGCATTGCACTCTGGTTTCAAAACAGAAGAAATTTCTAAGGAATAATCAGTATGCTAAACTACATGATAACTATGCTAAACTATAATCTATTAAGCATATTTGGAACTTTTTAATGTATTTTGTTGCATTCCTGTCACCTGTTTTACAGCAGGTGGCATATCTGTGGTTTTTTTCTTTTTTTTGGTCACTTTTCTAAAAAGACACTTTGTTCTGGGAGCTCATTTTACTGCTTGGATTTAATGCTGACCTTGGAGTATTTGAGTATCTGAACCTGCCTTTATCTCAGAGCTCTGTGTTTCACTGTGTATTTCACTGCATTGTCACTGCTTTATTTGCCTAGGGAGTCTATACAGAATCTACTATACTTGTCTTTTAACTGTTAAGAATTATTGTCTTTATTTTCAATATACAGAGACAACAGTGGCCCTGTCATGGGCCAAAATAAAGGTCTTACACAGCTGAAGTTGTAAATGGACACATCATGTTTTCAGAAATTTTATGTTTAGATATAGAGGTAGTAATTTCTCTCCCTGCCTCTTGCACTTCTGTCATTTATATGCTTGTGTCCCATAAGCATTTCCTTAACCCTTTCCTGTGCAGACAAACTGACTCCATGTAATAAGGAATTATCTGGCTTATAAAAGCATACATGGGAGCATAAAAAAAAAATGTGTCTTGCAAGCCTAAAGAAATTATCCTGTGTTTGGATTATGTATTTTGGTTTTTTTGCAAATAGTATTTGATGGATTTAACAGAAAATTACCTTTTTTTTTTTTGTATAGCTGAAGATGTCAATAGTAGCTGTAACTTATTTAATGTTTAAAATTTCATAGCAATCTTGTAAGAAGTTCTTATAACATTTATAGGAGATACAACAAAATTATATCAGTATAATGGAATATTATTGGAGGTCTAAGATGTATTTGATCCCAAGTCACTGAGCAAAAGTCTTGGCTGTTTTTATTGATCAAGTAACCTTGTATTGTATTTCTGCTCTGCCAGTGCACTGTCTGAAACATAGCAAGTTATCTTTTCCTAAGTGGATTGAAAAGTGCTATGGGAGTTCAGTTACTGTTTATTGCATTCTTAGCTGCAGCACAGAGGAGAAATCCTGTGAGGAAAGAATACTTTTGATAAATAATTTATACTGTTTTCTTTAAGGTTTGAGGTTTTTTATAACTAGTGGAAAACTAAGTCATGCTCTTTTGCTCTGTGTGTTGTAGCAAAGTGGGAGAAAAACAGAGTGTAATAGAGAAGAGCATATAATAGAGTTCAAGTCACAGAGCAAACTCTTCACCATGTCCTGCAAGAGTACAATAAATACAATTTTATTTAGAAATTTTCTAGGGAACTAAGTGGTTATCTTTCTGCAAGCAAAAATGCGTCCAGGAGAAACTCAGCTTATTGCTGCTTGTTTCTACCATGTTGTTCCATTTCAGACAATTACTAGGACATTGACTCTTAGAATCCTGGAATGGTTTGGCTTGGAAGGGACCTTAAAGATCATCCAGTTCCAACCCTGCTGCCATGGGCAGGGACCCCTTGCACCAGACCAGGCTGCTCAGAGCCCATCCAACCTGGCCTTGAACACTGCCAGGGATGGGGCAGCCACAGCTTCTCTAAATGTAGTCCTGAAACATAATGACATTTTTATATGTAACATTTACGGAAAAAAACCCCACAAATGCCAGAAACTGCATTTTAAAAAGAATTCTGTTACAATTTGGGTATGACGCTAAGAGAATAATTGCCAGTGTCTAAGGTAATACTGGCATGTCCCTTTCCACTGTTGTTCAGGACAGTATCTCGTGCACTGAAGGTGGTAATTTTGTGAATGCCAGCAATGGGCAACACACTGCTAATTAATCAAATCCTGCTTACCCCATGTGTAAGTAGCAGAGTGGTAAAAGCTTTTGATGCAGAGTTAGTTCACTTCTGTGTTAGTAGGAGCTACACCAGTACAAAAACAATACTAGAAAAATTCCACTTACATCTAAATGAAATCAAGGCCTTTGACGGCTGTAATTTTTTTGTGGAAGCAGAATTATGCCTCTCATGGGGTGATTGATTGACAAAGAATAGATATCATGCAATGCAGTCCAATTACTTTAAATAACAGATTAATGGCTCTCCTGTTTGTGAAAATTGTGTGGGTGGGATTGCCAGTCAGCCTATTTGCAGCTGATGGCAGGTGTGAATCAGGTTGATGGAATAAATTTTCTTCTGTATGACCCTTCATGCTCCTCTTCTGCTCTATTATTTTGGTCAGTGGGTTGGTTTTTTAGTGTTGTGCTTTTCTAAAGCCATAATACCCTTCAGCATAAGGCTTTAAATTTTAATCAACTCGAAGAATTAGCATCTCACTGCAATCTCATTCTCAGGAGTCTTTGGTAATCAAAGTGATACCCTAATAGACATATTTATGTTTTCTATTGGATTTGTCAATTATGTGGATTTTATTTCTGTGTAAGCTGAAAACTGTAAACCTCTGGGATTTTGCTTTTACCTCAGGCCCGGCAAAGACGATGGATGTCACATATTTGCACAGCCACAGCCTTGTGAAAAAAAATTGTATCCTCATCCTGGGTAACACAAAGGTATATAATTATAATTTCCTTTTCTGATTCCCCTTTCACAGGTTCGTTGTGATAGTGAAATACAAGAGCTACGTCAGTGGCAAAAGAAGCTGAGAGAGGAGAGGCACATTACTGAGGTAGTGAAAAAATTCTGGACTAAACAGGAAGCCAAAGGTAAGTAAATTAAATTGTGAGGTTTTTTTGGTTGGTTGGTTGGTTTTTACATTGTGTTGAATTTTCACACTTTGAGTTATATTAAAAAATAGGCCACACAGGAGGACACTAATCCCACGAGAGAAGGTAATGTCTGGTGGAAATGTTTGGCTGTTTCTGTACAGTCAAAACTTACTCTACTTGAGTTGCCTGTGCAGCTGAAAGTGGCAATGAAAAAATACAATATAGGGCCTAAATTGAATAATTTCAGAAAACTGTGGCAATTTGCTGGCACATTGTTTTCTAGGGCAGCATTAGACACCTACCAGCTACTAATCATGTAAAGCTGATTTTTACCAAATGGGTTGTAGTACAATTTTTCCAGACTGTGGGATTTCTATCTGGTAAATATTCTGTTGGCATTTTCCTGTAGAACTTGGCCTGTAGAGTTCTAAAAAAAAAACCAAAACCAACAATAAAAAAGCCAAACCCAAACAACCTAAAAAATTGCCAAGGGAAATAAGGCCAGATTGCTTCAGGAACTGGCACTGTGATGTGTTATTTTTTTGCCCTGTTTGTGGACAAGGCTTTACTGACAGGGCCAAGTTACCATTCACTTAGGCACACAAATAATCACCAAATTATGATTACTTGCCCAGGCTTTTTGTCTGCTAATGCAGGATTCACTGGCACATCAGCTAGTGTGCATTTTCCCAGCCTCTGTGGGCTGACTCAGCCCTGATCCATGCAGGGAAGTGACCTCCATACCCGTGGCAGGAGCCAAGAAGGTGTGAGGCTGTTCAGCTCTGGTGTTCAGGTGTTGAAGAGAGAGAAAATGATGTAGCAGTCAGCACTGTGTGCCCTCCAGTCTGATGGCACTGTCCCTGGTGTGCTCTCAGGTGGCTAATCTTTGCCCTGAACTACAGGAGAGTGATAATTTTTGGTGATAGGAGTTTGTTACAAGGGCTGTGGAGATTCTCCAAACATTTATTTATATTTATGCTGCAGTTTTAATCTATGAAATATCAGGTTTTATTTACCAGTCCTTGAAATTGCCTAAGGGATATTTTATAGCTGAAAATAGTGAATTCTGAGGTACAAAATCATACTTCACAACAGGGGAAAACTGTGTTTATATGTGTGTATGTATATATGGAGTGTTCATATGCAATAAGGGAAGTAGAATTCTTGGTTTTAGTAGCTTAGACCTAGCAGATTAAATCATGTAGTAACAGTGCACAAAAATGATGAAAAGGTAAAATCAGCAAGACATTAAGTTGTCTTCCAGCAGACCTGACTGACATACAAAGAAAATTTTGGCAGAGCAACCAAAGTTTTCTTCAAGTGGAATTTCATAGCTTCTCTATTACAGTTGACTTGGTAAAAAAATGTAGGCATTTTTTCTTTTCAAAAGAAAACAGAGATATATCTGGGTTTAAGCCTCTGAAAACAGTGAATTAAAATTTCCTATCATAAAATTATTCTCATTATAAATTTAAAACATGAAAGATGAATTTTTCTCTTTGTAATACATGGTTAGTTCTGTCAGTGTTTATTGTTGGAAAATTGCATTCCTGGAGATAATGATGGAGGTTGACCTCACAGGCTTGCTAATGCCTTTTAAGTGATTGCAATTTAATGTTTGTGGCTTGGACTCTATTTTCAATTTTTTAATATTTTTATCATCTCATCAAGGCCTATTTTTTCACACATTCCATTGTCCATGATACCAGTAGAAGTTAGAGATCCATTTCTAAGAAAAAAACCTATATATTCACAACACACCAATGTGAAAAAGGATGAATATGATATTAGATGATTACACAGTCATAGTTTGCAGTCTTCATGCATGTAAAATCTTAAAGGTGAAAATTACAAGTTCATTTTTAGAGGAAAGGTGAACCTGTTCTCAAAATGCTGCAACAAAGAAAAATATGGGCTAGGGGTGGACTGTGTCATTTGACAGTTGAATTTATTAAAAACTCCTGAGTCTGAAGAAATTTAATCTTTCTATAAACTATACTTAAGTTGTTTTGGAGACTTATGTAGTGATAAGACTTCCTTTGCCAATTGTTTCAAAAGGAAAACCAAATTTCCTTTTAATCACTCTCACAGAGCTTTGCTGTCATCATATAATTTATTTTTGGACTCTAGGACACACAGCTGTTTCACCACTTTAAAGAAAGTTGCAAAATTGCCCCTTTTCAATTTTTATTCTTAAACCAGTATAAGTTTATATTGCTTATATCACATCAGCTTTCAGTATTATCACAGTGTTTCTATAATTTCTTAACTGAGCTGTGCTGAGTTAATTTAAGAGTATCCACACATCAAATAGCCCTGGGGCCCAGAGAGATGGCTATTTGGAAACAGCTGTACTAGTCTGAGAAGTTACTGTCCAGGGGTTTTCATTATCAATCTCAGCTGTGATGCCATAATTCATTTTGTTAGTGCTCCAGCTGCTCTTTTTTCAGCTCTTATTATCCTGCTGTTTATCAGTGTTGTTAAACCCTATTTCATTGTCAGTCAGCAAGGTTGGTTTAACTGCTTTTACCAGTGATTCCATCCAACCCAGCTGAAGTGGATTGTGAGCACTCACACAATAATGAATAGCATAACACAACTACTTTTTAACCTTGTCTTTCTAAGCATTGGGTTTAATTGAATTCATTAATTCAGTTAATTCAATTAATCCCCTTTAATTAAACCACTGAACTCTTTGCATCGAGCAGACAAAGCATTTATTGTTACTAAAAACTCAGATATCACAAATAAAGCATTAAAATCGTGGTCAAAGGAAAAAAAAGTAACATTTTTAAGCAGATAAAGCATTTTAGTATGAAATTAACCACATAAGGGAAAATAATGAAGGATCTCTTTAATTTGTATATAATTAAATCTGTTTATTAGATGCTGTAAACAGTATTGAATCTAACTGTAGGGGATGAATGGTGAGCTGCCAAATAGCTTTTAGAAAATGATGACTCGAGCAGTAATGTGATTCTATTGACACTACTAGAAAGATCAGCATACCTTCCATGGAAATATCAGCCAAAGACTCAGTTAATGTGAGCTAACAGGCAGAGTCTGCTTTGTTGGGATTTTCAGCGCAGTGAATCCTTATTGCAAGGGTATGTTCTGGGTAAATACATAATTTTATGAAAATGTGTTTGTATATGGTACTTAAAAAAAAGATAATAAGAAAACATTAGAAATGTTAAGTGATTGTAATTAACAAATCCAAAGTAATTCTTCATTTATTTTTCGGGGTTCAGAAAGCGTGTTAAAACACGTCCATTAATTTTGAAACAAACAGTTGAGTTTTCATATAGAAATACACTGGAATGAAATACTCCCGGAGGGTCCTCTCTTTTTCCAGCAGAGACCAAAAGTCTCATTTTTATGGGGTGATCCAGCCACTTCCCCACCATCCAGAAGGCAGCCCTTTCTGCCATCCTGCCCTCCCTTGGCAGGGCACCGGTGGCTCCGTGGTGCCTTGGCTCCGCTGGCCCTGGCGCAGGGCGGCTCCTCCGCTCTGCTCTGCCCCTGGGCATCAGCCTGCTGAGCCCACTCACCAGGGCTGACACGGTCCTTACACCCAGAACAAGCCGCAGCCATGCAGGGAGGGAGCAGTGCCCACCTGGGGTGGCCCCTCGGGGGTCAGCAGCTGCTGGCCCTGCGAGGCCACGGCCACGCGGCCGGCCTGGTTCGCAGGCAGGGCCTGCTGCTGCCTCGTGCCGGCCACTGACGGGGCCCCCTGCTTCACAGCATGTTCAGCTTGGCTGGTTTTTCCTGTGAAATGCTTTAGTCTTCTCTCAGTCCGTCTTTTATACTCTTTATCATTAGTTTTGCAAAGCGCTCTAGGATAGAACGTGTGAAAATGCATGAAAATGACTTCATGCATTAATAGCGTCTTGCAGGACTGTCGGCCTCTCAATGCATATGCTGGCAAAATTTCTTTCTGAGTGCAAAGAAAAAAGTGTGTTTCTTTCACCATATATCCAGGATCATAAAGCTACAGCATTCTTGGCTGACATTTTATTTGCTATACTGCTCCACTGCTGTGTAAAATTACATTCCACAAAATGATCTATATTTAAGGTATGACAGTCCTTACTCTGAACAATTTCAGACTGAAAATGTAGAGATAAGCATAACACTTAAGACTCAGTTTAGTGGCTCATAGCTTTAGACTTGAAGGGAGAAAGAATTTTCTCTAATATAGCACAGCTGATGGGATAAATTTGTTCCAGAATTTTTTACAGAATTAAAAAATTGTTTGCTTTCTACAGAAAATGCAGTTAATTAAAACTCAGCCTCCAAAGAATGTGAGTGAATAGCAGATTGTGGTTCTGAGCACTGCTTTGTGCAGATTTAGTACTGATGGGACAGCACTGGAAATGAAAAAGTGTCTGTCCTACAATGAAAGGAATTTGAAAAATATTTAAACTTTTAAAAGAAAAATACCAAAATCTCCATTCATCACTTATGGGACCAAAACACTCTGCTGCCACTCTGTTGCAATGGTTACTTCTCTGCTGTTGGAAAGACCACTGCTGCTGTTACACAGACAGTACTTTCAGCTATGTTATGTCCTAAGGGAATTTTTTTCTTCTGCATAAAATTTGTAAAATTTTAGTTTTAAAAATCAGTGTTCTTAGGGAAACAGTAAAAGAAATAAATATTCCTGATTTTATGGCAATGCCAATTGTGACCCTATTAGCTGGCAGGTCTTATAAATCAACCGTAGCCTGGGCTTTGCAAGGCACTTGTGTAACAGAGAAGGCAGAGTGTGGGGAAAATGTAGTTAAATCAAAATAAGACAGAAAGTAATCTTCACAGCAGGTGAGGGGGGTGATTTCCAGATACAGAAGGGAATATTCTTTTACATTCCATTCAATTTTCAAGCTGTATTTTTCCTTTGGCAGTAGAAGTTATTACTTACCTATCTGGAGAGATTTAAAAAATACTTCTTTCATGGCAATAATCTTTTCCCTTGGGAAGATGCATGCAGCAATACTCTGAAGAACTCAAAATGGAGGTGTTCTGGAAAATCCTTGCAAATATGAATGAGATAGAAGGGAGAACAGGCTGCATATTTATGGTGCTAGAGCAGGAACAGATGCATAGTGTCAAGAAGCAGGGAAATGCAGTCACTCACTCCTTATACAGCTGTGATGTCTTCACCTGAACAATGAGGAAGGATTCAAAAGCCTAATATCAAGTTAAACTGAACAGGAGAAGTCTAGTCTGCATACTTTTGAAGGATGCCTGTATGCAATTATATCACATCAAAGCAGAATTAATTGGAGAAGAGTAAAATGTTAAATTCAGGACCCAGAAAAAAGTGTCTACACTGTGAAACTTCTTTAAATTCATTCCATAAACATCCTTATTAGTGGGGCCATAAATGAAGTTACAACCACATGCATGTTTGTAGGACTGAGTCGTTTCCCAGAGAAAATATTGAAAAGAGGATATATTTATAAATGGGAAATCTTACACTAAGCTTAAGAAAATATTTAAAATTACTGCAGGTAATAATGTTGGATTAGGAAAAGGCATAGTCTGAATAGCTAACAGATTTCTTAAAGACTGCATCTCTGTGGTTTATTTAGGAAAATTCAGCCCTGTAAAATGTAAGGAATTAATCAATTTTATGTGAAAGTTTCTTTTTTCCTCCTGCCACTTTAACCAAGGGTGGTTGAAATAATTGAGGAAGATTTTAGACAAAATAATTTGTTTCTAATTTCATCTGCCCTCCTTTTACTGCAGCTGTAATTCTTTAATTAAACTCATAATGGAATTCTTGTAAGTGATGACCTCCTCATATTCTATGATTTTACACTTTTAAGCTGTTATATAACAGATTTCTATACAAAAACATATATTAAGATCTTATACGTTGAATGTATTTTTTTCTAATAATTTGGTTTCAAACTAAGCTTTATAAACAGGTTAAAAGTGGAAGGCTGCTTGCTGTCACTAGGACACTGCACTTAAAAGAATTTCACTCTCCTTTTTTTTTCTTTTAAACATGCCTGTATTCACAGGTATTTGGTTTTTTCTTTCTGAAAGCAAAAGTGCTACCATTAAAGTGATGTAAAATGGAGGCATATATATGATTGCTTTTGATTTAAAAAGCACATGTATAAAATATGACTTATATAGAAGACGACCTTAAAATTTCTTTGTTTTTGAGGGAGGAAAAAAAAAGGAAATCAAAGAACAAAGCAGTACCGAAGGCCGAGTATGTGCTGGTGGTTTTCATCAAGCCTAATTCAAAATGCTTGAGATGTTTCCAGAAGTTTAATCTTGGCACTAACAGCTGAGAATGTAGTGATAAAAGTCATAAGACTCATGATACAGAATCCAATTTATTGGTCCACACCCTGGACTCAGACATCTTTGAAAATTTATAAAGATTACAGTAACATTTAATTTCTGAAACTACATTGGGAATGTTTGAAAAAATAAAAAGGAAAGATGATAATTTAGATAAACTACAGCACATGATCTTCTGAACTGTGCTTACACAGGCACACCAGTGGGGCTGTGAGCACAAGTCTGAACTAATCCTCCAGTACCAAAGCTGTATTTTCACTCATCACTCTGCAGTTCTTAATAACCATTTGTAATGGAAAAAAAGGACAATTGCAATTTGCTGATTTTTCTGTGCTTATATGAACATCTTTTTTGTTTTTCTTTTTTTTTTTTTAAAGAGAGAAGAAATTCTTCATAGGTTCTGCAACTTGTTTCCTTTTTCTGCTTTTGACTTTAAAAGTGAAAACCAATGGAACATTTTTTTTGAAAATGCTGCTGGTGTTTTTTGTTTATTTGCTTATCTTAAGCAAACCCCAGATTTCTAATTATACCTATGAGATGTGTTAGAAGCCTGGAGAAAAGGCTGCCACCAGCTGAAAAATAAAGCCTCCAAATAGTCCTGCAGCAAAACTAGATTTGAGATTCTTGGTTGAAAGGAAAAAAGGGGGGAAGTGAGGCAGGGAAAGAAAGACCACGAGCTGTTAGTGGAGTGTTAAAACACGACTCAGAGAACACAAAGAAGTGGGTGCCAGATTGCAGAACACAGGAGCTGCTTGCCCTGACTCCCTCAAAACCCTCCCACCAGTCACCAGGACCTCTTCTCTGATGTAACAGTCTGCTTTCTTACCTGATGCTTTGTTTTAGTCCGAGCAAGAGTCTAAATTTGGTAACCTCACAGTGTATATCACATTTTGCAAGTTGGAATCATGTCAGAAATAAGAGGGGCTAATGCAGTTTTCATGAAACTGCCCAGAAAATCTGGAATTCTGGGTTTCTGCCCGTGTTGGCTTCTGCCTGTAAATCCCCAAATGCTTTTAGTGGAGGGCCTGCCACTCTGGAATGATTTCTATTTCTGGTCAGTTCTTTATCTTTTCATCATTCTCTTTTTCTATCTTGACTATTTACACTGAAAAAAAAAAA
>VXBQ01006220.1:42254-70452 GCA_013400175.1 Phainopepla nitens | reverse complement strand
GGGGTCCCTGCGCTGTCCCTGTGTTGTCGTGGCTGCAGGGCAGAAAGAGAGAAAAAATGTAATTAATGAGAGGGAAAGGGTAATTAATGAAGAGAGAATTGGGGTTGGTCTGCCTGGAGAAGAGAAGGCTCCGGGGAGACCTGATTGTGGCCTTGCAGCACCTGAAGGGAGCCTGCGAGAGAGCTGGAGAGGGACTTTGGCGAAGGGCGTGGAGTGACAGGACAAGGGGGAATGGCTTCGAACTGAAAGAGAGCGGGTTTAGGATACCAGGAAGGAATTGTTCCCTGTGAGGGTGGGCAGGCCCTGGCACAGGTTGCCCAGAGCAGCTGTGGCTGTCCCTGGATCCCTGGCAGTGCCCAGGGCCAGGCTGGACAGGGCTTGGAGCAGCCTGGGACAGGTGGGAGGTGTTCCTGCCATGGCAGGGTTGGCACTGGATGAGCTTTAAAGTCCATTCCAACCTATAACATTCTATTGATTCAGTGATTCAATGATTTTGTTCCATCCCCAGTCTCTGATCAGCCAGGGGCCACTGTGACCCACACAGACCCTCAAAACCTGTGCCAAGGGCAGTTGTTCCTCTGGAGCTTGAAGTTTTGTTGATCCCTTCTCCCAGTTCAAGCCACATCTTTTTTTTTGTGATAAATACTCACAGTGGTTAAACTGCAGTGTGCCAACAGATCTGTGCTTTGCAGATGGTGCTCTGGTGAACGAGCTCTACAGTTTGCTTCGTGACCAGGACCCCATTGTGGTTGTGAACTGTCTGAGGGCGTTGGAAGAGATCTTGAAGAAGGAGGGAGGTGTTGTCATCAACAAACCCATTGCCCATCATCTCCTCAACAGGTTTGTTTTCTTTGGTATTAAGATGGTGCTGGAAGCTTCTCTTGTCCTTTGATAATCTGATCATTTCTATTTTAATAGTAACATTCTGTAATGCAGTGATTAGCAGGTGAATATCTATTTTGCAGTAATTAGGATTAAAAAAAATGGCTTGTTGAAGAATTTATTCTGCAGGTTCTCAGCCCCATATCATAAGGAGCAAAAGAATATTTTTAGCATTCCTGTGCAGAAAACACTCTCTTGTCTCCTGCCACAAAAATCCCTCAGACCTCAGGCTCTATAATGAAGAACGGAGACAAGTTATGGTGGAACAAGTTTTGCAGCTGTGTTTTGAACCTGTTTTGAGTCCCTTCTCCCACCTCCCACAGCCTTCCCAGTGGTATTGTGGGCACTTCACAAGACTGACCACTAGACAGAATAAAATAAAAGAAAAGAAAAAAAAAATAGTTCCATCTCTGCATGTTTTCTATGCAGAGAGGCAGTTTCTGGGGGGACATAACCATCTCTGACCTTTTGTCAGGCACCCAGAGATGGAGGTGGCCATCCTAGGATAAACTAAACCACTTCAGGCTGAGTGAAGAGAAATCTGGGATGCTCTGCTCTTCCAGGGCGTCTTTACCTCAGCTGGTGGTTTGGTTTGTAATTGTTGGTTAATGGGATTAGATTTTTGAGAGTTTTTTAGCGACAATACACACGATATATCTGTGGGACAGGTATGTTCTAGTGTGTCTGTCCAGACCCATTGAAAGCTATATAACTGTGGTGCTTGAAGAAATCAGTTTTTCTGCTGGTAATTCTACATGATGTAGGAAAAAGAGGGGCAGGGGGTTCTTGTCAGTGTTGCTGCCTGGTGTAAACACCAGCAAAAGTGCACCTGACTGATAGTGAGTTAATAGCTGGGCAGGACTCTTGTGATAAAACTGTGGCACCCACTTGGGAGCAGAGGCCCTAAGGAGGTGGGAGGCTGAGGCCTCTGCTCTGCCCAGGTGTTCCTGCCCCCTGACTCGTGCCCCCTGTGCCCCTGGCAGGATGCCTGACCTGGATCAGTGGGGGCAGAGCGAGGTGCTGACCTTCCTGCTGCGCTACAAACCCCGCAGCGAGGACGAGCTCTTCGACATCCTCAACCTGCTCGACGGCTACCTCAAGAGCAGCAGCCCCAGCGTCGTGATGGCAGCCACCAAGCTGTTCCTGGTGCTGGCCAGGGAGTACCCAGATGTGCAGGCAGACGTGCTGGTGCGGGTGAAGGGCCCGCTGCTGTCTGCCTGCACCTCGGAGAGCAGGGAGCTGTGCTTCACCGCGCTCTGCCACGTGCGCCAGATCCTCAGCAGCCTGCCCGGCCACTTCAGCAGCCACTACAAAAAGTTCTTCTGCTCCTACTCGGAGCCCCACTACATCAAATGCCAGAAGATGGAGGTGCTGTGTGAGCTGGTGAATGATGAGAACGTGCAGCAGGTGCTGGAGGAGCTGAAGGGTTACTGCACTGACGTGTCGGTGGAGCTGGCGCAGGCGGCGATCTTTGCCATAGGTGAGAGCTGTGCCTTGGCTGGGCTGCAGCCCTGGGCCTTTCAGGGGGGCTGTTCTCTGCTGAAGGGTACCTGGGCAAGCACCAAATCACTGCTCTGTGCTGCAGCAGCACCAACCTGCCCAGGAGTGGTTTGTGTCAGAGTGTTTCTGAACCACTGATTATTTCAGAAGTCCTGGCATTGAGCTGCTTCAGGTTGTGCAGAAAGTCCTTGAATCTTGTGCTGTGAGGAGGTGCTCTAGAGAAAATGTGTCATTTCATGTTGTTGATGAGCCTTATAGTGTTCAGTGAAGCTGTGCAGGGGGTGAAGGAGCTCTAATTCCTGCTTGTTCTGTGAGTTGTGATGGGGGCAGAGTTAAGGTGATAGTTTTGGTTTTGTGAACTTTAAAAATAGGTGAATTATTACATTATTCATAAGGAGAAAGTTGGGAATGATAAAATGCTTTTTAAAATGTATTACATTTAAGGAAAGTTCAGAAATCTTCTGAGGCATGGCCTTCAAAAAAGGACATGTCCCTGGTGTGGGAAACAAGCTCTTTTGGCCACACTTTCAGAAATGGTAATCAGAAAGGAAAGGAGGGAGACTGTTTCTTTAAAGTGAGTTTGTGCTGAGTAGCTGGGCTCATGATTCCTCTTTCACTCTGACAGAAGTTCGATTTTTATGTCTTTTTTGCATCCTTACAGCCACTATTGCCAGGACATACACAGAGCAGTGTGTGGCTATTCTGACAGAGCTGCTGGGGCTCCAGCAGGAGCACATCACCTCAGGTAACCATTGCAGGCTGCTGCCTGGTTCGTGCTCTCAGGAGGTGCCCTTGGCTGGGGCTTGGGATCCCAAACTCAACACCCTCAAAGGCACTTGGCTTTCAGTTTAATTGGCAGCTTCAGGTGGGAGTTTTCCAGGTGGGTTGAGGGTATAAAGTGTGTTCCTTCTGCAGGAACTGCCCTCTGTGGGAAAGGAGAAGATGGTTGTAGCTGTGTTCATGCTTCTTTCTGGCCACCTGCTGACTCAGGGAGTGAGGGGCTCAGCAGAGACATTTTACTGTCTGTCTGAGAGCCCAGATGATTAATCTTTTAAATCTTTTAAATCTTTGTGATTTCTGTTCCTCTCATAATAGTCTGATTCAGTTGTACCCAAGCTTCCTTTTTTCTCTTCTGCCCTCAGATCCACCTTCACATCACTGCTGTTCCTGCTGTTCTCTTTTAACTGGTCTTGCTCTCAGATTTGAAAACCACACACTTGCACTCAGTTGTTGAATTCTATCTCAGGAGCTGTTGGTGTTTCTGAGTGAGCAGCAGAACCTTTAAAGTTTTGACCTAAAGTTCACGAGCCTCATTTTGAATCGGGGTCAGCTTTAATTTGTCATTCTAACCTCGTGTGTCTGAAGCATCATGAGTCAGAGGCTTTTTAAAGGCTGGCAGTGGCCAGAAAAGAGGCTGCTCTCCAGCAGAGGAACAATCTGAAGTCTCAGTGCTTTATTTTAGACCTGGTGCAGCTTTGCTCTGACAAATGCAATGTCATGGGATTGGGAAGGAGGGTGCCTCAAATCACAGTCACAGGCAGGGCACTAACCCTCCTGGCTGAGAGTTGCAAAGCCCCTTGAGTGGGGGAGGTTGAAATGTTTGTTTTTTTTTTTCCCTAATGGGTTTTATAAGTCTTGGGGGATGCTGATAACTTGCTTTCCTTGCAGCTGTGGTCCGTGCTTTCCGGGACCTGGCCTGGCTATGTCCCCAGTGCACAGAAGCCGTGTGCCAGGCACTGCCAGGCTGTGAGGACACCATCCAGGACAGCGAGGTCAGGGGGCAGTGCTTGGGGGGGAGGGTGGGCAAGGGCTGTTCAGCTTCCCTTTGCCCTGAGACTGGGGGCAAAAATCAGAAACGCTCCGATTTGTTCTCTCAGCGCGCTTACCTCACGCCAGCGCACGGCAGCTGTTTGCTGATGTCCCTGTGGTTCCTTCAGGGCAAGCAGGCGCTGGTCTGGCTCCTGGGCACGCACGGGGAGAGGATCCCGAATGCCCCCTATGTCTTGGAGGACTTTGTGGAGAGCGTCAGGTCCGAGACGTTCCCGGCGGTGAAGATGGAGCTGCTGACGGCGCTGCTGCAGCTGTTCCTGGCCCGGCCCGCCGAGTGCCAGGACACGCTGGGCAGGCTGCTCTACTACTGCATTGGTGGGTTCCCTGTGTGCCACAGCCTCTGAGGGACCTGCTCTGCCTGTGTCCCCGGGCTCTGTCAGCACCCTGCCTCTGAGGAGGCTGGCAGGGTCGGGTGGTTCCATGCCTCAGGCCTGGCCCCTGGCTGGCTGGTGAGTGTGGAGTTACGGAGTCGTGGAACCAGAACGGTTTGGGTGGGAAGGGACCTTAAAGGTCATCCAGTTCCACCCCCTGTCCTGAGCAGGGACACCTTCCCTGTCCAGCCTGGCCTTGGACACTTCCAGGGATCCAGGGGCAGTCACAGCTGCTCAGGGCACCCTGTGCCAGGGCCTGCCCACCCTCACAGGGAACAATTCCTTCCCAAAATCCCACCTAACCCTGCCTCCTGTTAGTTTAAAACCATTCCCCCTTGTCCTTCTGCTGTCTGCCTGTAAGCAAGCTTGCGTTATTCCTGAAAGTCTGTTTGTAATAAGTGAGTGTTAGTGCTGTGGGGAGATGTGGCTGATAGGATTGCCCATGAGCTGCACCTGTGTGGTTGGCAGAGGAGGAGCAGGACATGGCCGTGCGGGACCGTGCGCTGTTCTGCTATCGCCTGCTGCAGTCTGGCGTGGACGAGGTGAAGCGAGTCCTGAGCAGCCCCAAGTCTGACCCATCCCTGGGGCTCCTGGGAGACCAGAGCAAGCAGCCTGTCAATGCCTGGGCTTGGGAGTTCAACACTCTGGCCACGGTGTATGGCAGAGAGCGCTGGGCACTCACCGCTGCTCAGCAGCCTGTGGAAGCCTCTTACTCCTGCTCTCCTTGTGCTGACTCCAGGAACAGAGACACAGGTAAACCTGCCTCACCTTCCTCTGGGAGCCTTTCTAGCAGATCACAGAATCCCAGAATGGTTTGGGTTGGAAGGAGCCTTGAAATTCCTCTCGTTATACCCCCTGCCATGGGCAGGGATCTTCCATTATCCCAGGCTGCTCCAAGTCCTGTCCAGCCTGGTCTTGGACACTTCCAGGGATCCAGGGGCAGCCAAGATGTTCTCCCATGGGTTTGTTTGGAAGAAGGTCAGAGTGCTTGGGGAATTTGGTGTTCTGGTCACCTTGTGCAGTGTGTGGCTGGTCACTCACTAGCCCAGGGAGTGCTGCTGGTGGCACTGGGATTCCAGCCCACCTCTGCTCCAGCAAATGGGCTTCGTGGAGCTGGGAGCTGCATCTCACATGTGTTTGTGCTTTCATTTCAGAGTCACTCGTTTCTGAAGGGAATAAGGAAGTCCTTGAGGTTCATCCTGATACTCCAATGTCTGAAGGGAATAAAGAACTCCTCAAGGCTCATCCTGATGCAGGCAGCCTAAGCCTAATTCCTGATGTTTCTTTGACTGCAGAACAGTTTGAGAAGACCTGGCTGAGCCTGGACACGAGCTGCCAGCTCTCTGTGCCCTGGTGTGGGCCTGTCCATGCAGACACCATCCAGGCAGCCCTCCGTGTTGTGCACATCCAGACCATTGCCATGAGCAAAGCTGGAGCCCAGCCCTGGAAAGCTTATCTGAGTGCCCAGGATGACTCAGGCTGCCTCTTCCTCACAGAGCTCCTGCTTGAGGCAGCAGATTCAGAGCTGCAGGTTTCAGTGAAGCAAAATGAAGCAAAGCCAGAGGCACTGCAGTCCTTCATCTCAGCCTTGAGGACAGTCCTGGAGGCAGTGGCTGGACTGGAGTCTTGACTGGTCCCTGCTCCCAGCAGGATGCATGCTCAGGGCACAGGCAAAGTTGATTTCTCTGGCTTCTTTTGCCATACCCATAGTGCTGGTTTGGTAGTTTTAAACTGCAGAGTTTCCAGTTTGCCTGGAAAGCCCAGGTGGTGTGGGGGAATCTGCAGCTGGGGCTGGGGAACAGGGCAGGGTGAAGGGTCTGCCCTCCCCCTGGGCTGGAAAAAGGACAGGGTCACTGGTGTGAGTCACAGGACTGGTGGCATCCCTGGTGGTTGTCATGAGGCACAAACGTCACTGATGGAACCAGAACTGAGCAGAATTCAGGGGTGTGTTTTGGAGAGGTTTCTTTCCTGAGAATTATAAATAATTTTAAAACCAAACAAAACAAAACCAACAAACAAACAAATGACAAAAAAAAGAAAACACCAGAGGCACGAGGACTCTGCCACTTATGTCACATTAAGAGGACCAGTGCAGCGAGGAGAGAATTTTTCATTCTTGGCTCCCTTTACATTTGTTTTAATTTCAGTAGTAGCTTCACTTGGGGGTGAACAGAGCTCTGCTGTGCCAGAGGAGGGTGGGCAGGGTACCTCCTGCTCACTGGAACCAGCCTGTTCCTCTTCCAAGAGACAGACATGGGTTTTTAGTTGAAATGTGTTACCGAGGTGAGAATTGCCCTCTCTGAAGCTTCCCCCCAGCTCCCTGTGCTGTTGCCAGGCTCCTGGCTGAGGGTGAGGCACACAGTGAGATTGAGCTAACAGGGCTTTAGGGTACTCTGAGGAGCACCAGCTTCTTTTAACCCTATTCTGCCAGATTTCTTGTAATTTTTGATTTCTTTGAATGACTTGATTGTACCTTCAAATGGCACTATGCCTTCCATGCACCTCACTGAAACCCTGTCACTGGTAAACAGACTTCTGCTTTTCCTAATAAAAACGTCATTCTTGGCTGATTTCTGGAGTTTCTTGTTCCTTCAGCCCTCAGGACTGTGGATGGAGTGATCTGATCACTGCTGAGGATCAGGGCAGCTCTGCAGCCCAGCTCCCTGTCCAACAGAGCTTTTCTCTCTGACCTTCCTTGGAGCAAAGCTGTAAGGAGCAATTGGGCAATAATTAATCTCAGTCTCAAATGCCAAATTACTGTGAAGGGTGAACCTGCAGGTGAGCTCAAAGGCAGATCATCAGTCAGCTGTAGCAGGGCTCCTGGTAACAGTTCCCACAGCTGTGTTGTGTTCCTGTCCTCAGGGAGAGCTGCCCTGGAGCATTGGCATTATGCAGTTTTCAGGGAAAAACAGCTGAGAACTTGTTGGCAGTCCATTATTTACTCTGCTGTGGTCACACCAAGACTGGACTCAGTCTGGGAAGGGACTTGGAGCTTCTTTTATCCAGCCCCCTTTCTTGAGCAGGTCAGCAGACTCCAATAACTTATAAATATTTTTTTCAGCTGATCTTAACAGAAATTACTTAATTTGAACTAAACCATGCCCAAAGATGTATGCAGCCCTGGAGCATGGCTTTGCTAAACAAACTCCTACTGGGGCCAGCACCAAACTTCTCTTCTGCTTCTCTCAGGGTTTGATTCCTTAACTCAGGAGCTCAGCTTACCCCTTGAGTGAGGATCAAGGTAATGACTGATGGGCCATAAAAAAAACCCAGTTTTACAGACCCCACTTGGTGTTTTCCCAGGGGAAGGGATGAAATCAGCCTGGGAGAGGTTTGCAGTGGGTGTTGGGTCACTCATCCTGCCCTCTGCATCCTTCTCTCCCTGCCTTTAAACCTGCCTCGAGTTGTTTCTCTAGAACACATGCACAGGAGGGTTTGGTTTGTTTTCAGGAGAATTTGGGCAATTGAGAGAAAGGACTGTGATACTTTCCAGAGGAGAATTTTGGCCTTTTCACTGATGGAGAAAAGCTGTTGTGCTTCTTCCAGACACTGCAAGCAGAACCCAGCACTAAGCAGTGCGAAAAAGAGATTCTCCATCAATACCAGCAAAAATAGTAAAGTTTGTTGTTATCAATTGGGGTTTTTTTCTTGAATTTCTCTTAAATTTAGCCATAAAAATGGGCTTCACTCCTACTCAAGGCCTCCAGGTTAGTGCTTGGTGCTGCAGACTCAGCAGGTGAATATTTGTTTTAACATGTTTCACTAGTTATTCTAAAGGTCCCCCTTCCTCTCAGGTGACTCCAAGCCTTATTTCTGCAACATTAGCATTTGATATTTGATATTTTAAACTAAGAGAGATTAGCCCTTTGCCTTTTAGCTACTGAACACAGGAATTCCAGAGCTGCTCTGTACTCCCTCTGCAAGAAAACACAGAAGGGGACACCTTGAGTGGCCCAAGTTACATTCAGGGAGAGAATCAGACTTGATTCAATGAGTCTGAAGCCTTTGTGCAACACGTGAGGTACTGAAAATATGGAAGATGTGATTCTCATATCTAGTGGGGGGTGGTTTTGTTTGAAAATTGGGAATTTTTTTAGCTTAGTTTTGTTTAGCTTTCCCCACTTCATGTAGAGAAGATGGATGGCCTTCCAGAACTGCTCTCTGCCTCCTCTTCCCACCTGGGAATGGCCTCCCCTTTGCTTAGGGGATTTCTCAAGTGCTACACAGCGAGAGAGGGGAATCAGGCTGGCATCATCAATTCGACTCCTAGAGTCTGCTGGAGTCAGATGTGATCCTCTCTTTTGGCAGAAGCCATGAGATGTGGGGAAGGGTGGCTGGAAGAGCTGACCTGAAGCACATGGATGGTTTTTCTCTTTAAGTTGTGCAGTCCAGGGCAGTAACACCTGTTTGGGTGTCAGTATCTGCCCAAAGGATTCCTTTAAAATATTTTACAGCTCATGTGGAAAACAGACTAGAATTGGAAAAACTAATTGGAAAAACAATTTTCCATCCCTGGAAAATGTCCAAGGCCGGGTTGGACGGGGCTTGGAGCAACCTGGGGTTATGGAAGGTGTCCCTGCCCATTGAGATGAGCTTTAAGGTCCCTTCCAACCCAAACCATTCTGGGATCCTACACTAAAAGTGTGAAGGGCAACTGTGGGTTTTCTGTGCTGTTTTATGGACTCTTCCAGTCACACTCCTGGTGAAGCACAGCCCCTTGGGAAGGGAATGCTCCACAGCTGCCCCCTGTGCTCACCCCTGGTACCCCTGGCAGCGATGGCTGGACTGAAGGAATTGGGGTGGGGGGTTTGGACTGGTGTCCAGCGTGTCCCTACCCTTGTCCTCAGTGCTGCTCACCCTGTGCCAGGTGGGAGTGGTTTGAACAGAGGGTGCCAGGGCCCCGTGCAGTGTGTTCTGTTGTGCTGTCTGACCAGGATTCTCTGCTACGCACGAATTTCCTCTGGGGCTGTGATGAAGTCAGAAAACCACAGGCAGCGCTCGGCGGCGGTGCCTTCCGCTGCGGATCACTTGGCATGTCCCTTCCCAGGCACGCTCTGGCTCTGGCACCATGGACCAAAGGGGGATCCTGCAACAGAACCTGGAAAGGGCCCAAGGCAAGAAGCTCAGCCGGGGAGAGTTTGCAGAGGAGTTCTTGGTGAGTTCACTCAAGGCTTGGCTCAGTGCTTCAGCTCATGTCGGAGGGAATCGCTCGGTCACCTCTCAAACCTGTGACAGTGAGACTTTCCAGGAGTTTTGTAGCAGACACCCAGAAGTTAACTGGGCTAAGAGGAATGTAAAGATATAATAGGAATTTGATAGTTTGCATTTTTAACTAATTACCCGAGGGCTTCCTGTTTTCTGCTTGGCGAATGCACTTCTTGGGACAGGTTTCACTTTGCTTGGTAACAGAACTGGGGGGACAGGGAGGAATATGGAGCCTCTGGCCCTGGTGACACAGCTGGGGATGCAGGGAGGAATATGGAGCCTCTGCTGCTTCTCATTGCAATCTCTTGGACCTGTGGCACACGAGATCCTGCCAGGGATCTCCGGTTTCGCCTTGACTTAGCTTGTCCTTGTTTCTATAGAGCCCAGGTTGCCCAAGGCAGCTGTGGCTGCCCCATCCCTGGCAGTGTCCAAGGCCAGGGTGGAGAGGGCTTGGAACAACTTGGGATAGTGGAAGGTGTCCCTGCCCATGGCAGGGGGTGGAATGAGATGAGCTTTAAGGTCCCTTCCACCCCAAACCATTCTGGGATCTGGGTGCTCCAGATCCAGCAGTGCTCCTGGCCCCTCCTGGAAACTGCTTTCTTGTTCCCTCAAGGCAAAAACTGCACAAAATGCTGATGGCTCCCACCACTCCCTGTTCTGCATTGCCCTGAGTTGGTGAGCTCTCTGATATATGTTTTGGTTTGAGGGCCAGGGGTGAGGTTCAGATGCCAATGCAGCATCTCATGGCTAAAGCTGGTGGCTGGAGGTGGTTCCTGATGTTATCAGCTGGAGGCAGGTGGCTCTGACAAGGCTGTCTGGGCTGCTCTGAGAGGCAGGACATTGCCCAGCTTTCACAGACATAGGGAAGGGTAAAACTGGTCCCTCTGTGAGATCTGAGAGGTGTCAAACACTGGGCTGACCCTGCCAGGGGGCTCTGGGTTACTGAGGGATCTCCACAAGCTCCAGCCCTGCTCTGTCGTACCAGCAAAATCTGGCACTTCAAACACTTGGGGGAAGCTGAGTGCTTGGTTTCCAGGTGTCTGGGGTGGAGGGAAGTGATTAATCTGAGCCTGCAGTCACAGTCTGTTGTTCCATGGAACAAAGCGCTGTCACAGCCTGCTGAGTTTCCCCTCTCTCTGCCGGGGTGTGTGAGGCAGTGGGCTCTGAGCCCTGGTGCTCAGGCTGGCTCTAGCAGCCTGATGGATTGATTTCTGATCAAAATGGCAGGTGGAAATGGTCAACAGACATATTCCTGTTGGATGGGTTAAGATCTTCTCAGTGACCTGATTTGGCGCCACTTTTGTGAGGCAGTGGCCTCAGCAGGCCATCCTGCTGGCTTGTTTCAGAAGGTGATAGAAATATTCAGTGCCCTTCCTCCACCCCAATTCCTGCCCTCTCCTTGTGGGACCAAGCATTTGTATGTGCAAATTGTGGTGATGTTGCTGTAAATGATAGGGGTTTTGTTAGAGTGCCCTTTTTCCCCCCTGTGCAGTCTCACAGCTGCACACTGCCCCAGCTCCCCAGGGGTGGGCACAGCCCTCAGGCTGCCAGAGCTCCAGCAGCGTTTGGACAACGCTCTCAGACACAGGGTGGGATTTTGGGATGTCTGTGCCAGGCCAGGAGTTGGACTCAATGATCCTTATGGGTTCCATCCAGCCCAGGATATTCCATGGTTCTGTGATTCCCACTTCCTTTTTCATACCTGGCATTTCCCAAGTGGTTTTGTGTCAGATTATTCAGGGACAGAAAAGTCAGATGATTCAGGGCCTTGGTTCTGGGGAGACTGGCTTTGGTATGGAGTGATGCCCCTTCCATGAAAGCTTTCCCTGGAAGCTGGGGGTGCACTGGAAGGAGGAAGGGGAGGATGTGACCAGAATTGCTCAGAAGACTACAGGGATGTGGAGGCTACAAAACCCACCCTGCTCCCACAATTTCTATCCCACTGTGTCTGCCCCATGTTCTTAATTAATAGAGACTGGACATATGGACTGTCCTGAGCCTCCTGGACCTCCTCCCTGCTCATTCCATCAGATCTCTGAGATTTAACTTCTACTGTGGCTGAATTTAGTGTTCTAAAACTGCAGTTTAATATGGAAAACCAGCAACCTGGACACAAAAATATGAAAGAAAAAAATACAGCAAGGATGGTGCTTCTGAAGCTGATGGTAAAGAACAGTGTGTGAAGGAATTGGGGTGGGGGGGGTTGGACTGGTGTCCAGCATATTTAGGAGCTGGTGGCAGTAAAATAAAATTCTGTTCTTTGCCAGGAGAAAGATGCTTTAACTCCCCGTGAGTGCTGCAGCTTTATCCTGAAAATGAAAGAGATGAGAGATTTGCAGCCCTAAGGGTCTGTCCCAGGACTCTTTCTCTTTCATCAGTCCATGGAGCCACTCTGCTCCAGCTGCCTGTGCTCCCTTAGTGACTTGAGCATCGCTGCTTCCAGCTACACATGGGAGCATCTCTACCAAAGTGAGAAAAATCAATAGATTTACCTGTCTTCTCTGGAATCGTTTGTTGGAGGTGCTTTGACATTGTCACTCCTCTGATCTGGGTGCCATTTGTGCTGAGAGTGGCTCCCCTGTGCCTCACTCACTTGTGAGGGCGATGCTTTGTGTCACTTCACAAGCCGACGTGTGGGCACTGCCTCAGCACACAATTTCCATTCCTCAGAAGCCTGTGCTGGGGCTCTCAGCTGGTTCTGTCTCTATTCTTGCTCTGAGCAAAGCCACTCAGGAAAGAATTAATAGTGCCAGCTCTGCTTTGTGGTAGCAATCGTGACCCCTCGAGACCTTCAAGTGCTCTGTAGTAACGCACTGGCTGCAGCACGTCTGCTGTAATTTGTTCCACTCTTTTATCACAGAAGCTGAAGAGACAGTCAACAAAGTACAAATCGGATAAAATCTACCCTACAGCAGCATCTGAGCAGCCAGAGAATGTCAAGAAGAACAGATACAAGGACATCTTACCTTGTAGGTTGGAAATGGCACATGTTCCTACTCAGCCTTTTGTTTTTCTTGCTTTCCTTGTTCTCATTCTCTGGTGCCTGCCTGTGCAGTTTGTACCTGAGCATCTCACTGCTGTCTGTTGGCTTTGAGTCCTGCTCTTCAGATTTAGGGCCTTGGCTGCTGCAGGGCTTGCTCTGGAGGACTTTGGCTCATACCAACCCTGTGAGGCACATGGTGGGATTTTGGGGGTGTCCTGTGCAGGGCCGGGAGCTGGACTCGATGATCCTTGTGGGTCCTTTCCAACTCAGGATATTCTGTGATTCTATGATATTTCTATAGACAGAAGAACTCCTATCCACTAGGAAACACATCTTCCAGTGGTTATCCTTGCAAGCCTGCTGGTTAGCACTGCAGCCTCTGGCATGCAACAGCCTTTGGACAGCAATGTCTCCACGATGTGCAAAGCAGACAACGGGCAAACCCCGCTGTGCTTTGTCTCGGCTTGGTGCAGTGGCCTCCAAAGGACACTGTCCCAAGATCAGAGCAGACTTGTCTCTTTCATGGATTCAAACTTGGAAAAGAAAGTAAATCACAGAATCATTAAGGTTGGAAAAGACCTCCAAGATGTAGTCCAGCTTTCAAACCTTTGTGTCTAACCCCACGGACCTCGTTTGAGCCCGGAGTGTGGTTAGGTGGCTTTGGGCTTGGCTTGCTGCACAGTCAGAGGGGATCAGCATTGCACTGGGGGAGTGGCAGCACCTGCAGCTCTCCCCTAAAACCTCCCACACTCTCCAAAAGGATCTTGTCCATCCCCTGTGTGTGGAGGCAGCAGGGCTCTGGGAGGTGTGGGAGGGACATCAGCTGCTTGCACAGCCCCCCACGCGCCCTGGGTGAGCTCTCTGACCTCTGAGTGCTCCCCCAGAGCCCTTGTGTTGTCCCACAAGGGCTCAGTGACCATGAAGGACAGACACTGACTGCTTCCCCTGTTTTTGCAGTTGACCACAGCAGAGTGGAGCTGTCCCTGATTACATCAGACACAGATTCTCATTACATCAATGCCAACTTCATCAAGGTTTGCCTCTTCTGCAGCATTTTGTCCTGCAAAGTGTTGGTGGTGCCACCTGGGTGGGTTGTGCCAGGAGGAGCAGGTCAGGGGCTCTGGTGAGCCAAAGGGCTCTGCAGCAGTTTCTGGGCTGTGCCCAAGGATAACTGATGTAAGAAAATGAGTGAGCCCTCCAGAACCCCCCGTGCAGCACAGAGTCACCGGGCTACGGGGCAAGGGACGCACTTGTGCTGGGGGTGGAACAGTTTGTGGTTCACAGCCCCAGCTTCCTCGTCACCATTGCTGCCTTTGGTGAGTGACAGTGGTGCAGAGCTGCCTGTGGCCAGAGTCACCTGGGCTGAAACCAGAGCAGAGGCAGGAAGCCTTGCAGTGCTGCATGGCTGGGACCTGCTGCTGGGGCGAGCAATGGGGCAGATCAGGGTGGGACAGTGCTCCTTCTGCAGCTCCACGAGTTTTGGGACTGTCCTGGGCCTACAACCCTTCTCAGACAGACAGACAGACAGATAGATAGATATCTAGATAGAAGGTTCCCTTCATTCTCCATGGCAGTGACCAGTGACCCAGGGCTCAGTGTAAGCTGTCTGCAGAAGAACAGACCTTCCCAACAGGATCACAGTTCACTCTCTGGCCATCAGCAGCAGAGCTGGACAGACATCACCTCCAGGCTCCCAGAGGCACTGTAAGAACTGTGCTGGTCTCTGGGAGCAGATCTCAGCTCAGTGCCAGCTCCCCAGCTTGGCCCTGCCTTTGGTTTGCACACCACTGCTTAGTTAATGTATGTGCCCAAAATCCAACATTCTATATGAAAGCCCTTCTAAATCCTTACTGGGCTTGCTGATAGAAGTAAATTCAGAGAGAAGAATGACTTCATTTCTGCTGGTGCACTATGCACAGACATGTCCACGTCTGTTTGAATGTTCCAGGGTGTCTATGGGCCAAGAGCCTACATTGCAACCCAGGGTCCTCTCCCCACTACTGTCACTGACTTTTGGAGGATGATTTGGGAGTATGAAGTCCTGGTAAGTTGCAGATTTATATCTAAACATAAACTTTACATGTCCTTTTTTTTTTAAGCAAAGTTATCCTTACAGCCAGAAGTCCTTTGTGAGCCAGTGGGAGTGTCAGGGTTTCACTCCAGAGGTTGGGTGTGCCCCACATCTCTCCTGTCAGCCTCTGCTGGTGGCTGTCCCTGCCTTTGAGCTCTGGCTGGGGAGGTCCTTGTGCCAGCCTGTGGGTGATGTCCCAGTGGCATTTGTCTGGCAGCTGGGGCCTGAGGGAAGGCAGCTCACAGAGTTTCCTTATCTCTGATAAGTACCCACAAAAGATGAGTTTAATTTTGCTGCCTGCACAAGAAACTCATATTCAGACTTTTCTAATGAACCTTCTTCCTGCAGGTTGTGGTCATGGCTTGCATGGAGTTTGAAATGGGGAAGGTGAGTAGCATGTCACAGATGGCCCTGAGCGCCAGGGCAGGGTGAGAGATGCAGATTTTTATTAAATCCCGTTAGTGACAGTGAGTTTCTGTTTGATATAAGCTGGTTTTTGGGTCTCCTAATGGTCCCATGGGAGATGTCCCTGCCCATGACAGAGGATGAAATGAGATGATCTTTGGGGTCCTTTCCGACCAAACCAGTCTCTGATGCCATGAAATTCTTCAGCCGTTCCCAGTAGCGTAGGGAGTCCCTCTGGAAATGGAAAACCAGCAGTGGCAGCTCCAAGGAAGGGGAGGCTGGACAGCAGCAAGAGCTGAGCCTCTTCCCAGCGTGAATTTTGTCCTGAAAAGTGAAAAATGAGACAGCACAGCTGGGCCAGTGGGGAATAACCAAACACATCGTGCCTGTCCCAACAGAAGAAGTGTGAGCGGTACTGGGCGGAGGTGGACGGCTCCCCCCTGCACTGTGGCCGTTTCTCCATCACCTGTGTGAGTGCAGCACCCCAGCATCTGTCCCACCCCGGGGCACCCACAGAAAATCTGACTCTGACTCCTTCCTCTGCAGGAAGCTGAGGAGAAGAGGAATGAGTATGTGATTAGAACTTTAAAGGTGACCCTGAACGAGGTAAGGAGGAAAGGTCAAGGCAGAAAATGCACCCGGGCTGGCTTTGTTATATAAATAATATATTAAAATATGGTACATTTTGTGCAGAAAATTTTACATTGCTCAGGCTGCTGAATTAGATTTGACAGCAGTCAAGGGAACAAAGGAAGTAAAAAATTCATTAACTCAGACCTCAGTTTCTGAAGCTGTTTGTCAGTCATAGCAAATCAGACTCCGGGCAAGTGAGGCCAAGAATGTCATAAAAGGGCTCCTGCAGCAAAACCAACTGCAAACACTGCTGCCAACCCTTTGCCTGCTGATGCAGGTGGAGCTGGGGATGGAAATCCCAGCCCCTGCCACTGCTCTTCTCCTGCAGGCCACCCGCACCATCTACCACTTCCACTACAAAAACTGGCCGGACCACCACGTGCCCTCGTCCATCGAGCCCATCCTGCAGCTCGTCAGGGACATTCGCTGCTACCAGCCCGATGACAGGGTCCCTGTCTGCATCCACTGCAGGTGGGTGACCTGGCTGCCAGCAGGGAAGGGCTGCTGGCCCCCAGACCCCCCCAGGGGTCACAGGGCAGGGAAGCTGGCCAAGCCCATAGCCAAGCTCCTCTTGTAGGGAGTCCTAAGGCAAAGGGCTCCTCTGAGGACAGCCAGCATGGCCAGCGATAGAATCACAGAACCATGGAATTGTTTAGGTTGGAAAAGTGCCTTAAGATGGTCGAGTCCAACCATTGGCCCAGCACTGCCAAGGCCACCACTAAACCACGTCCTCCAGTGCCACATCTCCACGTCTTTTCAATGGTGACCTCATCACTGCCCTGGGCGGCCTGTGCCAGTGCTTGACAATGCTTTTGGTGTAGAAATTTTCCCTAATATGCAATCTAAACCTCCCCTGGGGCAACCTGTGGCAATTTCCTCTTGTCCTGTCCTTGTTAATTGGGAGAAGAGACCAACACTCTCCTGCCAGGGAGCTGAAGGGAGTGAGAATGTCTGGGTCAGAGACCACCACCACTGGGCACATCCACGTGTGGCTGGAGACCACAGGAGGACTGAGAGCTGCTCTCAGGGGATGAGCTGTGCCTCCCAGCTCTGTGCAGCAGAGCCCTGTGTGGGCTGAAGCTGCAGCATCCTGTGTGTGGGACAGCAGGGTCACAGGTGCCTGTGGGTCTGCTCCAAACACCCCTGTCAGGAAACACAGCGTGCCCCCCCTGAGCCCTGTGGCTGTCGTTGCAGCGCCGGCTGCGGCAGGACCGGCGTCATCTGCGCCATCGACTACACCCAGAGGCTGCTGAAGGACGGGGTGAGTGCCAGCCCCTCGCTGCCTTCCCCGGCTCCTGTGCCCCTCTGCCCCTCCCCAGCGTCCCCTGTGCCTGTCACCCCCTCTGGCTGCACTCAGGAGGGTTTCAGGTGGGTGGCAGCTCCCCACGGCCTGACTGGAGAAAGGCAGTGGCCGAGGTTTGGCCGATTGCCCATTCCCAGTTTGTGCCACTGCTCTCTCCTCAGGCACTGACAGCACCACACCAGTGGGGCAGAATCCCCCCTCCACTGCTCCCTCTGGCCAGGCCTTCAGCTCACAGCACATGGCCCTGTGCTAACCTTCACTCTCCAATACATCTTTACTGTCTTCATTTGTCTCTCTGCACTCACACATCAGATATTCAGTGTTTCCAAACCACCCCCTTGCTTTACTCCAGCTCTCCAATAATGGGACAGGCAGTAATCCCTGGGCTCAGGGCAGCTGCTGGGACTCAAAGGAGAGCCTGCTGTCTTCTGTTCTCCAGCTCCCTGAACCCATCCAACTGGGAAATCAGTGTCACGTCCTTCGTGCTGCCCACAGCTGTTATAAAAAGGGTATTTTCTGTGGAGTGTGAGACAGCAGGGAGGAGGATGGTTCGTAATAAATAAAATAGCACTTTAAGCAGGCCTTTTGTTAAAAATTATTGCAGTAGCAAGCCTGGATTTCAGACAGTGCTCTGAACTGCATCATAACTTGGAAGCTTCATGGAATTAGATCTGTCTGTAATTTTTTTTTTTTTTGAGAAATCATAGAAATCATGGAAAGATTTGTGTTGGAAGGATCTTAAAAATCCTCTCTTTCCAGCCCCCTGCCATGGTCAGAGACACCTTCCACTATCCCAGGTTACTCCAAGCCCTGTCCAACCTGGCCTTGGACACTGCCAGGGCTGGGCCAGCCACAGCTGCTCTGGGTACCCTGTGCCAGGGCCTCTCCACCCTCACAGGGAAGAATTCCTTCCCAATGTTAAATCTAAGTCTCTCCTTTCTCTTTCTTGCCAGATTGTTCCAGTGAACTTCAGTGTTTTCAGCCTGATCCAGGAAATGCGCACACAAAGACCTTGCATAGTGCAGACCAAGGTATGCTCGGGGAACGTCACCAGCTGCTCCTTGCTGGGACCTCACCTTTTCCCCAGGAGGGTTCACAGCAGGGAAACCCAGAGCAGTGGTGCTGGTGGGAGCTGCGGTGTGGAGATGTTGTGCAAAGCCCCTTTTCTGAATGGAACAATGATTTGGCAGAAATTAATCTGGTAGCTGAGTTTCCTTGTGGAGAGCTGGGCCAGAGCTCAGTGTGATTCATTGAACGCTTACGCTGTGAAACCAGGGACTGTCCAGGCAATAAAGTGGGAACTTTCTCAGCTGGAACAGACTGAAGAGGAAGCTCAATGCAGAACAGTGTTGTTTGCACACCCAAAACCCCCCCAAATGCTTCAGTGTGAACCCTGTGAGAGTTGTGGCTTCTACCTCTTCTCAGAATTGACACTGCCAACGGACAGGAAAGGCAGCTTCTCTCGGGGGTGATGCTTGCTTGGGAAGAGGTGGCCATTTACGGGTCCCACCGGGGCTGGCTGTCACATCTTTTGTCTGTCTGGAATGCAGGAGCAGTATGAGCTGGTTTACGATGTGGTGATTGAGCTCTTCAAAAGGCAGATTCAAGCACTCGATTCCCAGAAAGATTCTGCTGCTTCACAGGTAAAAGTTCCAGGACAAACACCCTGCCTCTTGCAGCCTGGGCATTCCAGCTCTAACCTCAATTCCTGCTGCAGATCTGGGATGAATTCCCTTATTTTCTGCCCCCCTTGATATCCAAACTGAGTTTCTTTTGACGTTAACTCATGAGACTCCAACTCTTCCCCTAAATGTGCAATGCTTATCACAAACAAGACCTGGATTTTCTTCAGTCTCAAAACCAATTTCTATTTATTTTTATGATTGTTTAATGTCATGAGTGAATAGAAGAGCATGAATTTTCTACAGGAGTGACTGATTTCCATGGAGATGTGCCAGCCAAACTTGTCTTCATGGAGTGCTTGCAAGCAGCTGAGGGATTTTCAGACCCCGTTGGGAAGGTCCAGGTTGGGAAGCTTGGCATCACAAGGCAGTGAGGCTGAAAGTGTTACCTCGTGTGTGCTAGTGAGGGAATCAGCACTACAGGCTGTTTGTGGGAGGGCATAGGGGGAAATACCTTGTGAAAAACATGGCAAAGTCTCATAAATCTGTTACACCTCTGAGGAAAAGAAATGTGGTCTTGGTGTGAAGTTACATGTTAACAGGAATAGCCAAAACACCTCTGGGTGAGGTTTTCTTTGCTCTTGCTGTTCTGTGACTGCTGACATGAGCTTCACTGGATCAAATCCAGGAAAGTAAATGCATCACAGCAAAGCCTGGAAAGTCACAGTGAGCTCATTTTATCAGAAACTTTTATCTAAAGAATTGGAAAGGGGATCCTGCGATGGGACTCGTGCCTCAGTTTTACCATAGGATTTGCAGGATGTTCCAACCAGAGCTGAGTGAGAAAAGGACTGGAAAAAGCCTTTTTGGACTGGCTAAGGACAGTGTGTGAGCAAAGGTCACACAGGGCTGGGCTGACACAAGATGCAGAGGACGTTTCAAGTCAGGATGTGGTTTTGCAGCTCTTGCCCAAACCTCTCGCCCCCCTGAACCTCCCTGTCCTCTGAGGACACTGTGCACAGCACGGGGATGGCCATCAGCTGCTGTCACAAATAAAACCAGCACCCAGCTTGCCCAGTGTGGGCTCCTGAAGGCAGAGTGTCTGCACAGGCTGCCTGCCAGCTGTTTGGCATAGCTGGATGGCTGTAGGGCTCACTGTTCTCTCATTTCAGAAAGGTGCTGGTAGGAGTTGCTCTTCAGGAAGTTCTGTCTGCAGTTTTCAGCTCCACTTTGGGGTCATTCCCCAAGTGCTTTAGTAGTTAGAAGCATATGGCAAAAATCCCAGCTCCTGAAGCAGCACTTTGGTGTTCTTTTCATTCTGCCTCCTCACTCTTGCTTGCAAACATTTCCTTTCCCTAGGAAGGAGCAGAGCATCCTGTAGCCAAGCCAGTCCTGACTCCAGTGGAAGACATTTATGGCCTGAGTTCACTCACCTGGTAAGGCCCCAGCACAAGGATCCCTGCTTGGTATGTGCAGTCACCCACACGATTTCAGAGAGATGAACTTTTTGATCTATGCTTTGGAACACTTCAGCTCTCAGGATCTTCTGCCTCCCTTGAGTCCCACTTTGATTCTCATGTTTGTTCCTAACATAATCCATAGAATCATAAAGGTTGGAAAAGTCTCCCAGGCACAACCATTAACCCAGCAGTGCCAGATCCAACACTAAGCCATGTCCCCAAGTGCCACATCTACGTGTTTTTTGAACACTTCCACAGATGGTGTTTCCACCACTTCCCTGGGCAGCCTGTTGACCAGGTATTGACCTTATCACCCCCTCAGTGAAGAAACTTTTCCTAACTTCCTAATAATTCCTGCTCTTCTCACTGATGTGTCTCAGCCTGTTCCCTGTGTGCCATTATCTGTCCCTTTCTTCTGCCCTGAGCTTTAAGTCATGCAGTGTTTCACATATTAACTGAAAATAATGTAAAATAGTATAAAACAGTATAAAAAAGTCTCATAAACACGAAGGTTGGGTCATCCCAGCCCTCTGCCTGGCTTAGAATGCCCCCACTGGTTTAATCTTCCACCTGCCCATTCCACTCCTGTGCCCCTTGCTGCAGAATAGCAATCCTGAGGATCCAGCTTCCCAATACCAGCAGCTTCCAAGGGTGGTGGGATCTCTCTGTGGACACATTTGGAATTGCAGGGTCTGCTTTCTGTAAATAATTCTGGTTTTTGGTTCAGTTTGCTGACAAAAAGGGGCCTCCTCTATATACCAGTGTTGAAATGGAGCACAGGGAAGCCCTTGCTTGAGGCTAGGCTGGGCTCTGCATTCCTGAGGGAATTTCTCCATGGAGCAGCACTGTGGGCTCTGTTAGGGGCTAACATTTTCTGAGCCCTCCACGGCTTTGACTCCACACCACTTTATTGTTTTTTTACTGCAGCTCAGAGCGAGAGGAGCAGGCTCCACACCATCACCTCCCTCCGCAGCAGGACGGGCACCGAGCTCTCCCTGCACAGAGCAAAGCGTCCCTGCCCTCGCTGTGGGCCTCGGGAGGACAGCACAGCTCTGCCAGGGCAGTGCCCCCCATCAGGCAGGCCATCTCCTTCGGTGCTCTCAACTTCGTCAGCTGCAGGAAGGCAGCTGCCAGCGAGCCCTGGGCTGCGGGGGCAGCCTCTCAGAAACGCCGCAGCTGGGAGCTGGAGCTGGAGCCGAAGGGAGCCGGCAGGAGGGAGCCCGCTGCCAGAGCGCCTCTGGCATGGACTGTATCGACCCCTCTAGCGCTGGGGCAGCGGGGAGAAGGCTGGGAATGGGATGCAGGGGATGCCAAGCCTGTCTGGAGTCCACAGTGGCCAAAAGCCGGCCACTCGAGCTTCCAGGATGGATTTTCCCCTGTGGATGTGAACCCCTCGAGACGAGCAGCAGATGGTCCCCCAGGCCACAGAATCCAGCGGCAATGCCCTCACCCTCACCTGTGCTCAGCAGAAGACCCCTACTTCTCATCCCTCTCTCCAGACGAGCCTGTGTCCCCCGTGTTTCCCTTTCTGGAGGGACAGGCTGAGCTCCTCCCTTCGTGCTCTGCCACTGCCACGCCACAGCCCAGCACAGCCAGCTCCCCATCATCCCCCCTCGCTCCCCTGAACCAGGAGAGGATCTTCCCCCCGGGTAAGTGCTGCTGGGACAAGGGGACACGTGGGACCAGGTCACTCTGGACTGGGGCGTTCTGGAGGGAGTGGTCAGTGTGCTCATCTGGTGTCCAGGCAGGGCTGTAGCAGGCTCTCATGGGAGCACTGGAAGCAACTGGTTTCATCCTCACACTCTTTTCATCCTGTCTGAATTTTTTTCCCACAAACATTTTTAGAGCAGTATAATTTTGGTGTTTGCTTTAGACAGCTGCTTTGAATCACTGTGTCACCTCTGAACAGCTCTCACAGGGAGGCAGGGATGGTGCTGACCAATTCTTACACCAATAAAACATTCAGAAAGCTCCCAGAAATGGTTTTCTCTGAGGATCTAGTTTTCAGATCAAACTCCACTCTTTGCTGCAGTGTCATGCAGGGGACACTGAAATCTTGAGGGATCCAGGACTTCAGGGGCCCTGAGCAACCTGGGTGACCTCCCTGCCCATGGTGGGAGTGTTGGATCTAAAAGGTTTTAAAGGTCCCTTCCAACCCAACACATTCTATGATTCCATGATTCAACACAAGCATTTTGCCCAGATCTGTAGCCTTAAATCCATCACCTGTCATATGAGGAAGGTGGAACTATTCCTTGTTCTGGTTAGTCCTGGTCCAATTGGCCATTTCCAGCATTCAATGTCACAAAGACATGCTCATTACCCCAGTGCCCTTGGGAAGCCCTGGGAGTTGCAGCCCAAGCCAAGCAGCAGTGGAACCACCAGCTGTGCCTGGCTCTTTGCTGGGTTATGCTCATTTTCCTTGTGCAGCTGGTGCTGGGAGCTATTTGGATGTTTAACCACAGTTTAGAGGTGTTTAACTTTAATCTCTGGTGCGTGGCAGGGCAGGAGCAGCCCTGTCCCCTCCCCAGGTCTGTGGTCCCCTCATGTCCTGCCATGCCAGTAAGCTGTCTGTGTCTCTCCAATCAGCCCCCCTGCCACAGCCTGAGGATGATGATGCTCCTCCACCCCTGCCCCAGCGCACCCCCGAGTCCTTCATTGTGGCCAGTGAGCCGGGTGAGTGATTAACAACATCAATTGTGGGTCTGAGCAGCACCGAGGGCTCGTCCAACTTCTTGGTTCTGTAGCCTCCAGCCGTGCCTGGGATGAGGAATGATCTCTCTGGTGCTCAATTGCTTCTAGGACAATTTCCTCAGGCCACTTCAGATTTCCAGCTTCCAGACAGAAATCCAAATATTGGAACTTCGTGGGAGTGGAGTGGTGAGTCTCACTCAGAGAGGTTTCATGACCCTGTGAGACTGAGACCATGTAAGGTAACTTAAGTGGCTTTTGATCTCTTTTCTGGCACTATTCCTATGCCAATCTCCTCATCACATTTCCTTCTGTGAGAAAGACTCTGGTTTTGGCACTTTGTACTTGCCATAAATTATTTCATAGAATCACAGAATCATGGAATGGTTTGAGTTGGAAGAGACTCTTAAAATAATCCCATTCCACCGCCCTGCCGTGGGCAGGGACACCTTCCACTGGACGAGGTTGCTCCAAGCCCTGTCCAACCTGGCTTTGAGCATTTCCAGGGATTTCAGGGCTCAGGATTGGAAAGAAGATGTGGCCTCAGTCCAGCCCCTTCTTATCAACATCTACTTTACTGCAAACATTATTTTTTGGGATTCTAAGACCAGTACAGTGTAATAAACATATTTTCCCTCATTTAGAGAAGGAAAATGAAGACAGAACATTAGTGTTCTACTGAGCTTCTCACAGCCCTGTGAAACCAACAGGAGCTGAACAAAATTTAGGCATCTCTTGATCATCCCATAGCTAAGTGACAGCTCTGTGAAGTGGAAGAACAAGGCACAAGTCTGTCTTCCTTTACACGAGTGTAGAGGTGTATGTGGGAGGGTGTTTGCACATCACATCCTTTCCTCATCTTCTCTGGCTTCCTTGTGTGAGAGAAAACAACATTTGGATGTGGGAATTCTAAATACCTGCCTTGTTTTTTGTTTCCAGAGTGTGAAGCTTTGGAGCCCACGAACAGGTATAAGTTTAACACTGGGATAATCTTTGGAATTAAGACCTGCTTTTTTTTCTGAAACTGCTCTATTTAGTAAATGTCTTTAGGCTCTGTGCTCAGTGCAACAGAAATTGTTGCTAAATAGTTCTGCAACTAAATAGTTCTAACCAGAACTAGACAGTTCTGCAACCAAGTGAACTGATAGTTTTATGTTTCCTAATCACCTCCTGCCTCATCCCATTCATGAGGATGTTCCTTGCAGCCTCCTCTTTGTCTGCATGTTGTGTGTTTCCTTTGAGACAACTGAGATAAACTAGTTGCTTCTTTTATATATATATATATATAATTTTAAAGCTAGGTAACTCTTTGATCTTTGCTTCCTCAGAGACAACCCAGGACCGCTCTAATTCTCCTCCACCGCTTCCTGAAAGAACCCCGGAGTCGTTTGTTCTTGCTGAGGCAGCAAGTAAGTGCTGTGCTCTTTTCTCAGGATGTAACTGAGGTTCACTCACACCTAAACCTGAAGGTTTCTGAAAGCATGGCCCACTTGTTCAAAGCATTTACTAGGTAGTGCTTCAGCACTTCCCTGCAAGAGATTTCAGCAAATACAACAAAAATAAACACAAGTAGGGAACCTGCAGAAAATTTCTAGAAGTGCTGCATTAGAGGAGATGAAAAGCAACAACAAAACACAGGGAAAAAAGCAGGAGGATTTGTGAATGACCACTGAAAATGTATGTATGATGTATGTTCCCAGGTCTGCAGCCTGCTGCTAGAAATTCCCTGAGTTCTGTAGGTTTGGAGAACAAAGGCTCAGAAACATCATCCAAAGAACTCATGAAATGCTTCAGGAGGAGCAAGGTAAAAGAAACAAAAGGTGTGGAAACCATAGAGGGAGAGAGAAGAGCTCTGGCCCAGCTGGTGCTGCTCTCTCACTGCTCACTGGGGGAACAGGGCCTGCTCGTGTTTAGGGCAGGAAAACAAGAGAAATAAAAATATTCTGGTGTAGAACTGCAAACCCCCACCCTGTCTGCACTGGGAACAGGATAACCCAGCCCTGCCCGTGGCAGTGGTTGTGCCTTGGCACTCCATCCACCTGGAGTGCCAGCTCCTCTGGGGAAAAGTTGTTCCAGTGGAATCTGAGTCTGTCCTACAAGGACAGAACCATCACCAGCCTCCTCTTGTTGAGCCTCCTGTTAATTATCCCCGTGAGATTGTACTTTGGGGTGTTATGGTGGGACAGAAAAGCACTTGAGGAAAACAGCAAGAAAAACACAAACTGGAGGCATTTGGGATGACAAGGAAAAAGCCAAAGAGAGTGGCACAAAGTTTGCTTTTTATGAAATGCGATACATGAAAATTTATCAGTGTTTTTATAAATGTGCATTTACCAGCAAATTCTCTTTACCACACTAGCAGATCCATTGCTTCACACATATTTTTTTTTCCAACTAGGCTTTTTCTATTTTTTTTTTTTTACAGAGCTTGAAAATATTGAAAAATGTGAGAAAAAGTAAGTCTTTCAGGCTATTACCTTCCCAATCGATTTAAGCAAGTATTTAAATGTGTGGGATGGAAATACCAAGAACCTGAACTTTTCCAGTGTGAAATTCCCTGAACTTTGGAGCAGGACACACAGAGCTGTGCCAGCTGAGCACCTTCTCACCTGGAGAGCTGTAACTGTTGTAGGAATGTCATAAGGATGCTGTGCTGCCCCTTGGGGACCCTGGGGACAAATTATCAAATTCTTCAGGCCATTCAAAGCAATGTTGTAGGACCCTACAAATGGGAGAAATGGGTGCTGGGAGAATGCAAGCCTCAGCCTAGACTCTGACCAGGCTATTTTGGAGCATAAATAAAGAATATCTCACTAGAATCCCTTTGATCTAAAATGAAAATGCTCATCTCAAAAACAGGACTGCTGAAAAGGGTTTGAAGCACTTCCGAGCAAACGTTTTCTCAGCAGATCTTGCTGCTGTAGTAAATCCACTGGCTGCAAATATGGGATTGCACAAACTGAGGAAGGAATTCTCCCTGTGAGGGTGGGGAGCCCCTGGCACAGGTGCCCAGAGCAGCTGGGGCTGCCCCTGGATCCCTGGAAGTGCCCAAGGCCAGGCTGGACAGAGCTTGGTGCTGGTTTGATGGCCTTAGAAGCCTTTTCCAGCCTAAAGAATTCCATGATTCCACAAGTTTGGCTCTGGAATTATCACTGACCAACTGCCCCAGTTTCATTTTTTATTTGAATTCCATGATTCCACAAGTTTGGCTCTGGAATTACCACTGACCAACTGCCCCAGTTTCATTTTTTTATTCCTAGGCATCTGCAGTCCATCTTCACTGACAAAATCATCAGAACCTGCCCCGACAAACTCTCCGAGGTCTTTCCTTAACTTTGGTATGTTTTCCTCTTCGTGTTTTGGTAGGAAGAATCTGGTTCTTGGAAGCCTAAATGCCAGGCAGAACACTTACAAACTACAAATATTTCAAATAATGCTCATTGGGTTTTACACATTTAGTTTTTACACATTTACAACTTTATTTGCGACTGCAGGATGTTGCTTTTCTGTCATATCTTCACACTTGGGAAAGATCTGAAATTACAAGCATTTTCAATTCCTATGTTATTTCAAGGGATTACATAATCAGCATCTCTAACATACAGAATTTGTTGCATTGAAAAATATATCATTTCTTCCTAGGCTTTGCAAATCGATTTTCAAAACCTAAAGGACCAAGAAATCCACCTCCAGCATGGAATATTTAGATGTATTTTACAGACTCGGCGTTGCAGATTTGTGAAGTCATCCTGAAATACTTGGAATGCCCATCCCAGTGAAGCTGCCACCAAAATAAACACATCCAAAGCTGTTACACGGTACTGGCAGCTCAGGCACTACTTGCACATTCACTGAATTTAAAACTGGAGTTTTAAAGTCAAGAATGTAGAAGTACCAGCAGCTTTCAGTTAATTCGCAATGGGATGGAAGGTAAACCTTGGAATACTAGCTTAATACTAAGGAGGGACATATTTTTTGGAATGTAATCACTTCAAAAGGATGGATTTGAGCATAAACTGATGATGGGACCCAGTGAAGACTCTGGGATTATTTGGAAAGCCAAGGGAGCAGAGTGAGGTGGATCAAGACCCTCTCTCACATTTGTAGGTCTACTGTAATCAAAGACACTGAAATGTTTACATTACTTGGACTAAGAGGGAATTAGCATCTCAAATTTTAGAAATAATAAAACCTCTTTTTTTTTCCCCTCCCATCTGAGCGAATCAGAGCATTTGCCTGGATTTTGGGGCAATAAGATTTAAGACAGTGATTGATCCCATAGAAACTAAACTGGTATAACTGGACCACAAAACTGGCTGACCCAGCTGCTTTTCTATCTGGGAAAAAAAAATCCCAAGACACCATGACAGCAAGCAAAATATTATTGTATTTTTAAAACAATGATGTTTGTAAGGATTTGTGATTCTCCAGCACAGAATTTCAGGTGGGAACAGGGAAGATGAGATTTCTTGTCAGACTCCTCACCAGATTCCACAGCTGTTTTTATCAGTGGGGAGGAATAAAGATGCTGAAAATTGCTTTATATCATTCTTTTCCTGTAAACATAGAAAATAAAAACAACGCCATACAAAACAACAACCAAGAAACCCAAACAAAACAATACCAACCGAGGTGGGATTTGGGGAATTTGGTCAAGAAGAATCTGTTGATTCCACTGCTGGAATGGAAAACTCAGCTGGTTTAAAGTTGGGGGAAGAGCCAATATTGCCTTTTTTATTACTGTAGTCATGGATTTTCTTAACAGCAGAACACAGTGCAAGCCTTCACCCAAATTATATTCATGTTTCTCCCAGGATGGATGGGGTTTGGAGCAACCTCGTGTAGTGGAAGGTGCCCCAGCCCATGGCAGGGGGTGAAACGAGATTTTAAAGTTGCCTCCCAACCCTTAACATTCTGTGATTCAATGATTTTCTTCCATCCCACTGCCATGGGCAGGGATGGCCTCCTTAGGCTCGCTCCAACGGCTCCAAATCATCTTCCTCACGGGGAAAGCCTCCGCAGCACCCCGCGGTCGGTGTTTATGGATGAAGCACTTTAGAACAAGCGACAAACGCCATTAAAATAGAAGTTTTTTACCCCTCCCCACTGCCCGGCTCCGCGCTCCCTCAGCGCTTTCCCGCCCTCCCCCGCCGCCCACGTGACCCACGCCGCGCGCACGCGCCCCCGCTCCCGAACTACAGGTCCCAGGGTGCCCCGCGGCGGCGCGTGCGCGGCGGCGCCC
>VXBQ01006220.1:24143-41823 GCA_013400175.1 Phainopepla nitens | reverse complement strand
TAAGTGGTCTGAGAAAGGATCTGGTGATTCCGTGCAAATATTTCCAAGGCGGGTGGCGGAGGATCGTGCCAGACTGTTTTCAAGGGTGCTCAGCAACAGGACAAGGCGGAATAGCCGTAAACTAAAACACAATAAGTTCGTTCTCAACATGAGGAAGAATTTCTTTCAATGAAGGGTGGCAGAGCACTGGAACAGGTGCCCAGGGAGGTCCTGGACTCTCCCTGTCTGGAAATACTCCAAACCTCTGTCACCTGCTCCAGGTGACCCTGCCTTGGCAGGGGGGGTTCACTGGAGGATCTCCAGATGTCCTGAATTATTCTGTGTTTTCTTTCATTGAAAAGCCAAAATATATCTGGATTTTGGTGTGTACGGTGTGTGTTTTTTTGTTTTTTTTTTTTTTAACAGTACAGAGTGATTGTTTTGGCTTTGCTAAGAGATTTGTTACAGTAAAAAGCTTCTTGGGGAGAGCAACATAGATAAAAAATAACTGCAAAAGCTGCTGTAATTGAAAATATAATGTGCTTAATTATGTTTGAGGTGTGTATGGGCAGGTTTTGTGCCAAAGGAACCAAAGATGCACCTCTTACAGAAGTTAAGTAAACTCTAGACAGAACTGTCTTAAGAACAGACAAAACTATTACTGGGAGAGGCTTTTCTCCACTGGTTAATGCTTCCACACCGCTGTGCTTGAATAGTGGCTATAAAATCTGTTTTTAAATCTCTGCAGTTTTACCAGTGTTTATGGAGCAAAAGGCTGGAGCAGTGTAACTTTGTAGACTGGAGTGTCACTGTGTCAGTTCTAACCCAGAATTAAATTAGGCCTTTTAATGAAGGCTTAAACAGCGTGAAAACGAGCATCAGAATTCCAGATTTGCAGAGGAAAGCTGTTTGCTCATCTGAAGCTCTTCACTGCCTGTCCTCAGCTGTAGGGGTAGTGCCTTTGGGATGGAGCTGTATTTCTTTTCTGACTATGAGTTTTTATTTTGATTTATAATCTAATTAAATTACACTTATTACACTTATACCATGCTTATCTGTGGCCCCAGTGACAGTGAACACCCCCAGTGTTTTTGCTGTTTAATAATGGTTCTGGTTCTGGGGGATGTCTGATCGTTTAGGAGTAGCTGAGTTATTGGCACTGCTGTCACTCTGCCTCACTGCTGAGCCCATAGTTTAGTGACCTGTCCACAGCTTTTTTTTGTGTTTGAGGTGGTGGAGGCTTTCAGTTTATTTAAAGGAATAATTAAAACTGTATTTCCTCCGAGATTGCCAGGCATTATTATAATGTCACTGCTTAGCTTCACTGGATACAGCAGTTACTCACTGTGCTAGTGGGACTGCTGTGTTCAGTGCATCCAGCAGCAGCCAGGGCAGCTTTTATCCTGAAAACAGACAAGTGTTCACTGGCAGCTCCCAAGTGCAAGGATTCCTCTGTCTGTTACTAGGATATGGCTTCAAACAGGAAGATACTCTGAATTAAAATATGTGAGGTTTTAAAACTTTACCTAAAATCAGAAATGCTTACAATGAGAGACCTTTAGCAACCAAATGTTCATAGGGAAGTATTCCCAACAGCTCAGTGGTGACGTGAAATTCCTGTTTAGTTGCAGCTTGGGATCTCTGGTCCCAGCAGGACAAATACCTGGTGTGTGAATTGCACGTTCACTCGGTGAGTACAGCAGAGTCTGTGCTTGAGAGCCAGAGGCTGAGTAAACCGTGCACTCCCCACAGCCCAGTCCTGCAGAAAAACTCATTCCAAGAACCCTTTCAGACTTCCCAGAGCGAGTGATACCGCCCTGCTTTTCCTGGTTTCTCTGAAATAGAAAGATCAGGGCCTTTGCTGTTTGCAAGGGCTGCAGCAGCACGGTGAAAACTTGTATTTCAGGTCCTTACACTATTGTATGAAGTGAGGATTAAGCAATCAGCTCTTTCTTTGCTCCGTGAGTAACTCTGTTCCTTACTCCAGGCTGTTAGGAAGGTCAGCCCTCTCCAGTAAGGAGCTCTGAGTCCCAACCAGTAATGATCCAGTTAAACACTGGTTGCACTAAAGAACCTGGAGCTGCCTGTATTTATCACTACACCCTTTCTCGTAAAACAGTGTCACATGGGGCTTTTTCTTCAACTTAAGTGCTCTAAGAGAGTAAAGAGGGAATACCAATGTGCAGCCCAAGAAAGGAAATTTTATTAGGACAAAGCCCTGTGCTGAGGTGAAAGGGTAAAACTTTAGTTATTGCATCTTTGGTCAGGTGTTGCCTTCAGCAGCAGGTTGTTTTCATCCCCATGGCTATCCTGCTAACACAGCTCCTGGAGATTTATGGGCATTGTTGGATGAAATTGTTCTTTGATTCAGACACGTTAAAATCTTGTCTTGGCAATTGAGTTTTTAACAGCTGGAGCATCAAGTTTTCTAATTACCTTTGTCCCTTGCTAAATGTTAGTTGAATTAGTTTTTATTCTTGAAAAAAGAGCAATTTAAACTATTCCTTGTTGCCTGACAGAACTACTTTACATTTTATCTCTCAGCCTTTTAGAGGTTGATTAACCTCAAAAAAAACCTCCAAACAACTGAAACAGACTCTTAATTTTTTTTTTCTCTCCATTAACTGAATCATTAACTATAAGAATGAATCTGTTGATGTGATGATTTGGGTCCTTTAATTTTAAGAGATCAGCAATCTAGGATTTATGTAAGTGGTTTTACTTCTAAATGTTAGTAAAGCTTGTAGCTCTTCAGTGCTACTGTGTTTGCTTCTGTATCATGTGTCTAAAATCAGGGAAGTGTTCTGTAATGAAAGTCTTAATGTTTAAATGTTACACATACTTGTTTATCCTCTTCCCTTGTAGGACACTGCCTTAAATGTCAGAAGTTATTAATGTACTTAATTATAGATGTTCTGAAATACAGACCCCTTTTAAAGGTATTCTAATGAATCTGTTAAAATGGAAATATTTCTAAAACATTAAGCTAGAATTTGTAAGTTTTCCTTAATTCAAGGCTTTATTTGTGTAGTTATAGATACACTGATTTTTGACACAATTCTTAATTATGCAACCAAAAATGCAGTGTTTTACAATTGGTCATTCTCCCTGGGAATAGATCCCTTCAGCAAGTGAGAGGCCTGAATTCTTTTGGGGTGAACATGCTGCAACTGCAGAACTCTAATCTTCTCTTTATTGTTGCTGCCAGAAACTCCAGATGAAAATGGCAAAACCCAGCGAGCTGACAGTCTTATTATGAAGAAGATAAAGAAAAAAAAGAAAAAGAAACACCGGGAAGACGTGAGGGGAAAACGCCTGAAGATGTACAACAAAGAGGTGCAGACAGTGTGTGCTGGGCTCACTCGCATTGACAAGGAGACTCTGTCTCAAGGACAGTGTGACAGCCTGGAAATGAGCAAGGAATCCTTCAGGTACCTGAAGGATGAGCAGCTGTGCAGACTGAACTTGGGCATGCAGGAGTACCGGGTACCCCAGGGAGTACAAACCCCCTTTGTCACACACCAGGAGCACTCTGTCCGCAGCAGCTTCCTCAAGACTGGCACTAAATTCAGTAACTTCATTCACGAGGAGCACCAGTCCAATGGAGGTGCCCTGGTCCTGCATGCTTACATGGATGAACTCTCATTTTTGTCTCCAGTGGAGATGGAGAGATTTGCAGAAGAGTTTCTTGCGTTGTCGTTCAGTGAAAATGACAAAAATGCAGCTTACTATGCTTTAGCCATAGTGCACGGAGCAGCTGCCTATTTACCAGACTTCCTGGATTACTTTGCTTTTAACTTTCCAAACACTCCAGTGAAAATGGAAATTTTGGGCAAGAAGGACATTGAAACAACAACAATTTCAAATTTTCACTCTCAGGTAAGAACTATTCAATAGCATAAATGTTGCACTATACCTAGATTGGATTAATCTCAGTAACTCAGAGGTTATGATTTAAATATGGAAAGTCACAAATTTCTTTTCTGAGCAGATGAAGAAAGGTGATGTTAGGACTGCACTGCTGTGCTTCTGCTTAAAGCTTTTCTGTGCTCCCTCAGAGTTGGTGAATCACAGCTCAGACACTGCTGCCTCTGACCTGAGCAAAGATCTGCACTGAGCATCTTTTTCTTCTAAACTTGGGAAAACACAGAGATTGTTCAAAACAACAGCCAAGTCTGTGTCAAGAGTTGCACAGACTGCAAATGCTAACACTGCTTTTCTAGTCAACAGAGCTGGGGTTTGTTTTTGGGGTGCTGGGATTTGGGTTTTTTTTGCAATGATTTTACTTTTCACGTTTCAGTATATCTGTTTCACAAGGTTTTTAACATCTTAATTCCCTCAGTACCTTATGCTGTTTAAACTTTCTCACTTGAACGTGGTTAGAGGATCTTTTTAATTGCCTTGGAAAAGGAGTTCATTTTATTTACTCCCGTGGTTTCCATGGTAGGCTTAAACTAGTTTGAATTCTGAAACTGTATCTCCATGTAACTTAAATGAATGCAACAGTAAAAACTGAGCTAATTTTAAGATTCCCATATGAAAATCTTTTGGATTTTATTCTTGTGATCAAACTCACTCGTATCTATGAGTATAGCACAAGATTACAGCTTAGATAAAATTCTTTTTGATGGAATAAAGCTTCTTTCTGTTTAGTCTGAGAATGGATCCAAACTGCTGATTACCTTTAAGGTCTTTACTCGAGACATTAATTACACTTACTAGTTCCTCTGTTGAGAGGATAAATCTGAAACTCTGTAGTGGAGTTCAGTTCAGTACCATAGGAACACACCTTTAACAACAGACTTTGGAGTGTTAGTGCTTGTGGATGGGCTGTCTGGATCCCTGCAGGGTTTACCAAATGCTTGTAAGCAAGATTTGCATTGGAAAAACAATTACTGCTTTACAGTAAGTTACTGCATGGTCACTGTGGAGTCTTTGAATAGCATTAAAAGAATAATTCTGACTTTTGGCTTTTTGTTTGACAGTGATTTGCTGCTGCAGCAGCACTTATTTTAACCAGCTTCTGTTTCTTGGTTTAAGTAATTCTTTGTGCTGGCAGAGCTGTGTCTGGGTGCAGAGTACCCCAAAACAATCTCTGAACCCCTGCTGTGGGCAATAGCACTTCTGCACAGCACATACTGGCTGCTGCAGATGTGAAATGTGTCCACAGGTCAGACTTTAAACTCTTCTGTATTAGTGATTTATTTGTATTCTTCAGTGTCCAGACTGTATTCTGGCTTGAGTACATGTGATGACCCCTGAAATGGCTGAACAGAGCCTCTGGAATGTTTAATGATTGCATTTTTTCTCAGTGAATGTCCTGTGAACACGAATACTGCACTATAAATACACGTGAGGAATGTATGGTAATAAATAAGAGGCTTTGCTGGGTTATAGTCTGCTGGTACTTCAATTAATTCTATTTTAAGTACTGTTTAAACTTGATTAAGATTGAGTCATGACATAAGGTTCAGTTGGTGTAAACCACTTCTCTAAACCCAGCTCCAGCATGACCTGGTTAATCCTCTCAGGCTGAAGTGTGTTAGTGCAGCTCTCCCTGAGCAAACAGAGCAGGGGAGCTGTCACAGGCAGCTGGAGCAGGGCTCCTCAGGGAACACAGATGATGGAGCTGAAGGAAACACTGAAATTGGTGGTGGCTTCACCCAGGTTTTTGCAGGCTGGCTTGTTTTGGGATGGAGAAAGCTGCAGTGCCCTGCTCAGGGCCTGGGGTGATGAACCTGGCTGTGGTGCTGCTGCTCCTTGGCAGCTCTGGTGAGGGATGAGCAGCTTGGCCAAGCTTCACTTTTCACCCTTCTGTATGAGAATTGTGCAGTATGGAAGCACTTCACAGTTGTGCTTTTGCAGATTAAACATGTTGCACTATTGTATGCTGTAACACTGATTATTTATAATTAAGTTGCCTCCATTCTGGGTTCCTTCTCTGTGCATGAGTTTGTTTGCTGCACTGACCTGTGCCAAGGAGATTTGGAGCATTAGGGAGTCTTGAATCCTGAAGATTCAGTGTCAAGAAATCAATTTGTTCTGTAAACTGCAAGTTAATGTGACCTTTGGCTTGCACGACATTCAGCTGGTTTGTGTTTTTAGAGAAACTGAATATTCAAAATAAGGACTTTAATCTGAAGGACTTGGTAAGCCTAGTGATAATTAACTGCCTTGCAAGGTGAATTCCTTTGTTCTCAGGCAGTGAGTTTATAGCAAAGCACTCCAACGTGTATTTGTTCCGTAAATGTTTGGTTTCAGTATCTTAAAGTAATTAAGCTTCAGTGTCCTGTGCATTTTTTGCTTGCATTGGCTCTCATTGGTTCTAATACTTCAGAGCTGGAGCTCAGCTTTAGTGTGGAGCTGTTCACTTGGGCTGAGAGCTTTCAAGGCTCAAATCACTGAGCAGTAATTTGTAAGCTTTCCTCACATAAGGGCACACTTTAATTTGGAAGCTCTTTGCAGTGCAGCTAGAATGGACTCTTATGTTCCTTATCACTTGTTTCAGTCCAACTGCTTCCACTCCGTGAATGGGAATACATTTAGAGTTAAAAAACCACTTCTGCTTTTTTTCCCCGACTGATCAAGTGCCTGATGAATTCTCTCTCTGATCCAAAGAACAGTTAGGCTGTCACAGAGGGTGTGTGGGGGTTCTGGGAGGAGGCCAGGAAAGAGAATTGGGGAAGTAGGTTTTGCATAAGCTGCTCTTCCTTCTGGGAAGAAGGTGGGAGAAGCAGCCACCAGGTGATAACTGGGTAAATTTTCTTACTCCTGCTGTTCAGAACAGGCTACTCTGTCCCTGACAGCTTTGGTTCATGAACCACGTCACAGTTTGGTTGTCTGCCCCATGTGAACTTCTCTGATTCTGGAAGGGCAATTTCTTTTGTTTAGCAGTAGCTACCCAAGTATGAAATGGAGAAATTGTGCATCTGTACCGCAAACTTCATTTTGTTTGTCACTAAAGCCATATAAACAATGCCCAGTGGTCCTGCACTATGTTAGATTTTAGTCAAACATGTCACCCTTGCTGTGCTGGCATGTCACTGCCTTGTCCTTCAGCAGGAACCAGCCTTGTGCTCTTGCTTTCTTCCTTGTAGCCAAGTGTTTGTGTGGTTGGTTTTATAGCTGACTTGGCATGCTGAAATATTGTTGCTGTCAACTGATTCATGCTTTTCTTGCAACTGGAGAGAAACTTCTGAGACTTAACCTCATTTGTCTCCAGCTGATGCCTCATCTGCGTGTCCTGTTCTCATCCTGTGCTGCTCACTTAACCCGTGGTGAGGCTGGGGTGGCTCAGGACATGCAAATGAACACCAGCTCTGTGCCTCTGACAGGAAACACTGCCTCTGTCTGCTTCTGCTAGTGTGGGAAACACTGATAGGCACATGTTGCAGCCGAGAGAAAATGTCTCCAGGAGCACTCAAGAGCTAATTTTAAACGTGCCCGTAACTCACTGTCAGTGTGGGCTGTGTGGAGTGGGGGTGCACACGGCAGTGATGGCTGGGTGGCATTTGAAAGGGCACAGGCTGCCTGAGTGGTCTTACTGGCCCCATTGTCCTTTTGCAACAGTAAAAACAGTGGCAGTGGCTGCTCGGGATCCACTGCTGCTTTTAAAGCAGCCCAGGGAACAAATTACAGCAAGGGAGGTGCTGTGGTAATGAGTTACTGACTTCTGGCAGCCCTGTGAACTGGAGTGACCCCGGCTAAATTCCTAACAAGAGCTGAGCTTTAAACAAAAACAAAAAACACTGAGAGAGGTCCTGATGGATATAACAAAGTGACTTCAGCTATTTCATCATCTCAGCTTTCCTGCCTGCACTGAGGGGTGCAGGCAGAGTGGCTGTGGAGGGAGTAGAGCTAAGAGGGAATCTGGAGCACTCTGGAGCATTCAGTGGATGAAAGGCCAAAGCAGTCTGCAGTGCAGCAAGCAGGATGCTTGCTCATGGGACACTAAAACACCAGTTGTGAAGGGAGATCAAGGTTCCTGTTCTTTTAGATGTTCATTACATTATATTCTTGAGACCACTGGCCTAACCAGTGGTGTTGTGTTTGCTGCTCAGAAGGAATTCAGAATGAGAGGGACGCTGTGAAGGAGTTTTTTCTGGCATATTGAACTAGTAGGCTACATCCTCTGTGATTGAGATGCTTGAGATGAATACTGCAGCCTGCTGGGGATTGCTTGTTGTCAGTGTAAACATGTCCTGGGTTTAATTCTGAAGTGTTTATATTCCTTTAATTTCTATTAAAGACTAGCAAAGCATTGAAATCCAATGTTTCCCTAAAGTATTTCTACTGTTTCCTTTATAACTCCTGAGTTCTTGTCTATTTTTAAATTTTTCCAGTGCATTAAAAAAAAAAAACAAAGTTAAAGCTTCTCATTTTTCATTTCCTTTGAAAACATTACAAGGAAAACTGCACATGGAATTATAATTCATTTTAACTCATGACAAACACCTGTAAAATGCTAGTGACTCTCACCAGGTGGTTTCAATAGCACAGAGCTCCTCTGGAAGCAGTCTGTCTCCACTTACATGAACAGTACCAGGCAGTTAAAGTTCACTGGATAAGGACCAGAGCACTTCAGCCCTTAGTTTTTCTGTAGGTGCACAGAACTAAAATATTGCTGTGGTGTTCCAGTGCTCCTGCTCTGAACTGCATTCAGCAAATAGAGTGAGCTAAACTCCTATAATTAAGAAGTGAAATATCTATGGCTGCTGCTGGAGGATAAAATTGCAGCAGTAACTCTATTCTTCCTTGATTAGTCTCTCCTAATTTACCTTTAACAACTGCATGGAGTAGTTTAATGACATCTAGTTTGCTGGCTAAACATGCAAAACTGAAACTAAACTTAAAGCTAAGCTGCTGCATCCCTTTATCTATAAGTGGAGTTATAAAATGCATCACACAGTGTGAACATGACTGTTAAACTGCAGATTCACCAATATTTATCTGTACTGCCCCACCACTCAGACACGGAGAAGAGCTGGAGTTTTTCACCCCTAGAGCACTGGAGGGTGGTGGGAGGCTGGGGCTCAGACACAACTGGGTGTGCAAAACAGACTTGTGCTCTGTAACATCAGTTATTGTGCTCTGGAGAACTTGTGCTCTGTACCATCAATTAGCTGTGGTAGCTGCACAGAGCCTCGTTCCAGCTGCAGTGCATAGGATGAGCCTACAGAACACTGGAGTCTTGCCAGTGGCTCTCCTCTGGGAGCAGGAAATTGGCAAGAAAAGTTTCCAGATGACCTGGAAAGTGGGACAGTGTGTGTTCTAGGGGATGTCCATGAGCTGTGAGATTCAAGTGTTTCTGGCCCCAGCGCTGACAGCAGGTTCTACTGCAAATGGTTATCCTAAAATTCTTCTCCATGAGCACTGGCTTTCCAGCTAAACCCCTCATTTCATCTGGTTTTTGTCCGATTTTCTGTGTGTACTGTAACACTGCAGGAAGGCCACTGAGGTTTTTCACTGCAGTCCCAGGGAAAGGACCTCAGGGGCAGGACTGAAATGAGGAATGTGCACATCCCAGGAGCTTCCGCTTTGAAATGCAGAAGCAACAGTCACACTGCACAAACTAATGGAGAGTTGAAGCTTGGTGGTAAAAGACTGAGTCACCATGAAACCTTGTGTCGTTATTTTCTCAAGTCGGCCTGGAAGTGTTGAATTGTTCCTGAATTAGTCAAATATTCGCTTGCTGTTACTCAGACTCCAGAAGGATTTCCTGTCACGAGTACAGGCAGCAATCCTTTCTTTCTCTTCTGCTCTAAACAGTCCCTGTGCATATTCCCAAAGGCAACAGCTGTGGATGAGTCCCGGATTGCTCCCAGCTGTGACAGATCAGTCACCTTTGTCCTCCTGTGAGAGAACTAAAGCTGTGGTGCTGTTGTGTCTCCTGTCTGGCCCTCAGGTCAATCGGACGTACTGCTGTGGCACCTACAGAGCAGGACCCATGCGCCAGATCAGCCTGGTGGGAGCCGTGGATGAAGAAGTGGGGGACTACTTCCCAGAATTCCTAGATATGTTGGAAGAATCTCCGTTTCTTAGAGTAAGCAGTAACTTGTGGTGTGTTCAGAGCAGTGTAGATATTTAAGCAATTGTTAGGTGTCCAAGTAATTAGAAACTGTAAGGTGTTTTCTTGATGTGCTTTTTTTGGGCTACTGAGGTTCATTCTTTCCTGTGGCCAATTGGAAGGTGTGGAGTGAGGTGGCTAATTAAAAAAAAAATCGAGTTTATTATATATACATGCACTTCTACTTCCCTAAAAGCTATGCTCGATAAAATTAGCTTGGAATATCTTTTACCTCTCAAACTTATTTCGTTTCTGTGCAATTCTTTGGACAGCAGTTTTACCAAAGGCATCATTTAATTTTTCTATCTCACCCAGTGTTTTGTGTTATGTGTGTTTTGTGGGTTGTTTTGTTCCTGATTTCTTTTAGATGACTTTGCCCTGGGGGACTCTTTCCAGTCTCAGACTGCAGTGCAGGTCCCAGAGTGACGATGGGCCCATCATGTGGGTGAGGCCGGGAGAGCAGATGATCCCCACAGCTGATATGCCAAAATCACCCTTCAAACGGCGCCGGTAAGGTTTGGGTTTCCTTTTGTACTCGAGGCAAAACATTGCAGTTAAGTCTGCGTGAGATTTGAGAACAAAAGCAAAGTGCTTGATGTATAACTGGCTCTGCTAATTCAGATTTAACTTTCACTTTCACTTTGTTTCAAATTGGCTCAGCTGATAAAGCAAATGTTACCTGTAATGGTTATTTTATTTCACTACATCTCACAGTATCTTTCAGTACTTCTCACATATCCTAGATCTGTGCTTTAAGATTAAAACCTCTTTTTATTATCCTTCAGGAGACTTAATTCATCTTATTTCTGTGGCAAGAACCAATTTGGTGGTGAGGTCAGGTGGAATGCTGTAAAGCAGCAGAGATCCTTCTTCTGCTTGTCCTGCATTCTAATGTCAATGCTAAAGCACTGCTTGCCCAGGGATTATTGTGAATTCTTGCTTTCTGTCTCTGAAAGTGGGCTCTAAGACAAATTTCAGGAGATTCAGAAGCATATTTTAATTGTCATTTCAAGAAGAATTCTTGGATGTACTCCCAAATAACTGAAGCTCAGGTTCTGTAAAATAGCTCTATTTTACATACCAATACATTCTTGGAGAAAATCTTTCAGCACAAGTGAACACAAAAACTACGTGATTTGATTTGTTTTGTAAAGTTTGATCTCATAACCTGAACAGTACTTTGGTTTTGTTTCAATCTTTCACCAAATAAACACCTAGAAAAAAAAATCAGAGGGAAGTGCTTTGTTCCCTTGAAGCCTGCAGCACCCAGAATTTTAAGATTATTTCAATACGAATGTTAATTTTTGAGCAGCAGGGACATTTGCAGTGTGTTTTTCTCCCGTTGCAGGTCCATGAATGAGATCAAGAACCTGCAGTACCTACCTCGGACCAGCGAGCCCCGCGAGGTCCTGTTCGAGGACAGGACCAGAGCTCACGCTGACCACGTGGGGCAGGGCTTTGACTGGCAGAGCACAGCTGCTGTTGGGGTGCTCAAGGCTGTGCAGTTTGGGGAATGGTAAGTGCTGCTGGAATGAAGCTATTCTCTTTTTTTTTTTAATAATTCCTTGCAAAACAAACCTCATCGGAAATGGTTTAAACCCTGTGATGAGAATCGCTGGAATCCTCTGCCCAGAGAAGTGGTGGAGTGACTGGATGTGTTTAGAAATAAAGCCTGGATGTGGCACTCAGTGCCATGTTTTAGTTGATGAGGAGGTGTTAGGTCATAGGTTGGACTAGATGATCTTAAAGGTCTTTTCCAATCTAGTTTATTCTGTGATTCAAAAGCTGCACAGAGCTGAAAACCTCAAACTGTGTGCCTCCCATTTTTCCATCTTGAGGCAGTAAAAAATTTGTAACAGCAGCTGCAGAATATTTTAGTGATATACAAAAGCCTTAAACTTGAACCATCATCCTTGATTATTCTTTTCCTGAGCAGGTATATTAATTCTGGCTTTTGTAGCTGTAGTCTAAGAGCTCAGTGTAATTAATTTCACAGATGTAGTGCTTTCTCAGGTCATGTACTCAGGATATTGCTGTTGACCTTGCAGAGAAACTGGACTTGCCTCATTGTAATAGCTAGAAATTACAGTAGAAGTTGGATAGCATCATTAGAATAAAAGATGCCAGTATTTCCTGTACTCTGGTTCACAGCTGTTGAATAAAACTCCTCACTGCTTCAGCTTCAACGTTACTTTGTAATTTTACATTTTTCCCTTAATGCAGAATTATTCTGTCCAGTTACAGAATGGAAGAATCGAGGCAAATTGTGGTTCCTGGAGCACAGAGAACTTTGACAGTGGCAATTTGAACCTGGTTCTCAGGCTTTTCAGTATATTGTCCATGCAAACATCACTTCTGTTATGAATGCAGCAAAAATGAAGAAGGATAATTCATAGATTTCCCTTTTTTCTCTCTTTTTCTAAATGATACATTATTGAGTAGTGTTGAGACTTCGTGCACAGTGTAACACTGAAGCAGGTCATTGGTTCAGTGGGAAGAGCTGTAATGCTCTGTAACTCAAAAACTTCAGAAATTCCTGGAATTCTTTTTTTTCTAGGAGTGACCAGCCTCGTATAACCAAAGATGTGGTTTGTTTTCATGCTGAAGACTTCACTGATGTTGTGCAGAGACTTCAGCTGGACCTGCATGAACCTCCAGTGTCACAGGTATCAAATCTGCCCTCGTGACAGCTCATTCCTGTGTTTTGGGAGGAGTTTCTGACAGATCCCAGCTCCTCCCTGAAGTCAGCCCTTTTGCATCCCCTCAGTTCTCAGCTCTGTTGGGTAAATTTCCTTGTGTTTCAGGATAAAATAGTTCAGTTGGAAGGGATCTCTTTCTTTTCCTTTCCCCCAAGCTGGGGTTCATGCTGTGAGTCCCAGGGTGTGCTACAGAAACAATCTGTTGGTTAAGCCATGTGTGCCTGTTCCTGCTTTTTCTAATGTCTGATGTTGTCTTAGGCTATGGAAGCATCTAAACTCAGTCCTGTCAGCCCAAACAATGCAGCCCATGGCTGCTGGTTTGAGCTATAACTATACAAACCTCTTCATTCTCCTCTCAAGATGTGCACATCAGAGAAATTGTGTTTTAAAACCCCAGTTCTCATTTGAATTTGAAATTTCACCCATGAAACATTCTGATTTAGGCAGGAATTAACTTACAAATAGGAAGCTGCTGAATTGTTTGAAGAGTTTACCACTAACTTTCCCATCTCTCCTTCTCCCAGTGTGTTCAGTGGGTGGACGAAGCCAAACTAAACCAAATGAGACGGGAAGGCATTCGCTATGCTAGGATTCAGTTGTGTGACAATGACATCTACTTCATCCCTAGAAATGTCATTCATCAGTTCAAAACAGTGTCAGCAGTCTGCAGCTTAGCCTGGCACATCAGACTCAAACAGTATCACCCCGTGGGGGAGACTTCTCCAAAAGCAGAAAGCAATTCAAGCCTGAACAGTGATGTCCCTGGAAACACAGAGGCAGAAGGTGAACCCCAAGGTGTGAGTGTAAAAATAGAGTCTGAAGAACCTGGTATAGAAATTCAGCTTACCCCAGGGGTGCTCTCCTCCTCTGTTTCTTCAATATCAGGACTTGTGCAACCAGATCAGGTGGCCCAGCCCCTTCCAGGTTTTAAAATAGAGTCTGATCAGCAACACAATCCACAGGATCATGCAGGCTCTTCTGTGTGATATGTATATATTCAAACATTTTTTAAACAACTTTTTAAGATTTTGATGTGAAGTTATAGTTTTATAACTGGCTTATGTTTTATTGGAGAAATCTTGCCTATAATTCTATAAAGAAAGGTGACATTCCAAAATGTCAAGCATATCTTTTTTACACAGATTATGCAAAATTCAAGTTGTATTTTAACCCCTTAGTACAACCTGTAACAGTGGTCTACCACTTCTTTCTGTTTAAGTAAAGAGATGTTGAATATCTTCTCAAAGTCAAATTGAAATTCCTCCAGGAACATGAAATGATTGAACTCCATTGGTCAGTGTTATTTCCCTACTTTTACTTTATCTCTAATCTTCACCAGAAAGTGATGCTTTTGTAGAAGACTTGCAAAGTGACTTCCCCATCTCATTTTAATTGCTTAAAAAAGTAAAAAGAAAAAAAAAAGAGAAAATAGAGAAAGCACAGCACTTTTGAAGATTTGTGGAATTTTTGGTATGTCTGTTCTTGACATGTTGGTTTATATACAAGCTATAGAAATTGATATTTCTTACACTTCCTACAAGGGTGACCTGTGAAAAGAACTGAAGCAAGTGTCTGATTCCTGTTGAAATGCAATGACTTACTGACCTAACACTTCTCATAGCACTGCTTATGTTGTTTGGTGTGAGGGTTTTTGCTTCCAAAATACATCTTCCCTGAACGTGATAAATGCTAGTGTCAAAATTAGAGAACCTCTTGGTAGTCTTGTGGAGGAAACTGCTATCTTTGAGCACTTTAAGGCTTTAAAATACTTAACCAACCTGGCAGCTTGTTTTGATCGGGTCGTAACGTGTCCAATGGATCCACACTTTCCCTTGTACTGATGCACTTAATATAATAAGCATTGAGCTGATACCTGACTTCCTAGGATAAGGACAGCCTTACTGTGTAAGTTCTGTATTAGTATTTCACAATAAAAAGTATTCTGGCGTTGGACTGCTTTTTCCATGTGTAGCTCCTGGGTGCCCAGTTACTGTGGAAAAATCAGCAGCACGTGCTCAATGTGTAGAGTGTCAGCTATCAACAGTTTTTAAACGATCTTTCAATATTTCTGGATGTTAATGTGTAATCTGTATTTGACTTTCACTCATCCCCTTTATTACTGCCCTTTCCAGTCATCAAAAGGAAAAGTCCCTTTTCCCTCTCCCTCCCCTCTCCCCACATTTAGAGTACAAGTTGGGGTTTGGTGCAACTTAAGCTGTCTCCAGATAACTTTATTTGTTCTAATCCTCACTGGGGTAGGAAAGATTTGAAACACTATGTTAGACTAGACAAAAAGCAAAGATGCTGTGTTAGTTCTGGATGCATCTTTTTAATAACAATTATTACTCTTCTCTTTATAAGGGTCTCTAAAATATGTTACTCTATTATAAATCTTACTTTGTGCAATATTGTTTGTGTAGGCTTTTATATACATATTAGCACCTCAGTGTAGAGGTCACTATTTTAAACTGATAGAGAAATAATCCTCAGAAGATACTGCAGTGATTAGTTAGAACCTGTATTACTCCTTATGTGTATGTATGTATTGTCTTCGGTACAAAAATGAGGACTAGGAAATATTTCAATTTAAAACTAATTTACAGATTGAAGTGGTAGTGACTCGTTTAGTAATCTGTGTAAATAAGGTGTTAGAATGGAAAGCTTTTATGATGAGAAGTAATGTGATTCATGCAGGGGTGTAATTTAATCTTAGCAGAAATTCTAGATGACTCAGCGCGGCTCAGAAACGAGCCGCCAGTTCTCTGGTGGGTTTTTTCCACTTTTTATGTTGAGAGGAATTTCATAGCTTTAAGGGTTGTGCAAAGTAAAATTCCTCACAGGCAATAGTGGTTTCAGTTCATCCTTCCCATTCAAAGATTCCCCAGGGGTGTTCTTTCCTTTTGACCAAGTCTGCGAGTCTTCCACGTGCCTGTTCCGCGCCTCTCCCGTGCTGCTCCTGGCCCCAGCCGGGCTGGCCCTTCCCTGGCAGCCAGCACTGATCACTCAGGAACTGTCACACCTGCAGGGGCCACAGCCAGCCTGCAAAGGCACAATAAACACAGTGAGAGACCCCATGCACCAACCTGTCTGTTTCTTGGGAAAATTGGAATGCAACGAAGAGAGGATCCATTTGGAAGCCCTCTGTAAATTCTAATAGCACGTTTTCAAATGGATGAAGGAACACTGGAGTGGTTTGTGCTACTTTCCAAGCTCTAGCTTTAGTGAAATCTGTGACAACAGCCTGAAATACCTGGAAAATGCTCTGACTTCCTCTTGCATGGAGGGGCGTGACCAACAGCATCATGCTCTCTGTGCTCTGCTCAGTTACTAACTTAAAACCTAATGTCAGATTTAAATGCACATAAATAAAGGTATCTTTGAATGACCTGGATGTTGCTGATGCTATCCTATTTTGGAAGACTGAGAGAGAGAGGAACAAGCTGTTTGAGAATCTCTTACTAAATCCATCCTCAGCTTTGCTGTGCTTTAACCAAACTGGCAGACTTTCAAATTCCACCTCAGCTGTGGGTGAGAGGGATTGCTTGGGAAGCTGCTCACTCTCCAGCCATTGCTTCAGTTGCCCAGAACAAAGCCTTGATGGGACAAATGCAAATGTTTTCCAGCCCAAGACCTGTAGATCACTGGTGTTTATGAGCTAGAGCTGTTTAGAGAGGAAGTAAGGAGTTCAGGCCACTTAAGAGTTTGAGCAGAACAAATCCAGTAAATATTTCTGAATATCTCCAATAGCTGCTATTTGAATTTCTCCAAGATTTCATAAAGCAGGCTCCTTAATGAGCTGATCAAACGCTGGCACATTTGATGGCTTGTTCTAAAGCTGAGGAAGTTGGGGCTGTTCAGTGTAGACACCTCACAGCTCCTTCCAGGATCTGCAGGGAAGCTGGAGAGGGGCTGCTCATCAGGAACTGAGTGACAGGGAAGGGGAAAAATCAGAAAAGGAGGAATTTAGGTTAGAGATGAAGAAGTTTGATGGGTGGTGAGGATCTGGTTGCCCAAGGGAGGTTGTGAGTGCCCCAACCCAGGGAGTTTTCAAAGCCACGTTGAGCAGCCTGGCCCAGCGGGAGCTGTCCCTGCACCTGGCAGGGAGTTGGGACTGGGTGATTTTTAGGGTCCACTCCAGCACCTTAACATTCTGTTATTCTCCGTGGAAAGCAGATACAGAACAGTTTCTAAATATGAATGTGCTGGTCAGTTACTGCAAATCCTCAGAGTTGCATTTATGAGGCTCTGCTCTGTGATGTGTTTCAGGTAGAAAATATCCCTGCTTTGTGCAGGAGACAGCTGGCACTGCTCAAGTGTCTGTCTGTCTGTGAAACAGAACTGAGGCTTAGGCTCGACTTAAGTGCTGGTGACTAAAACATCCCAGGGATAAAGGCAAGGGCTCAGCTGTGCTAGAAATGGATTAGCAAATGCGGGGTGAAGCTGCACTGGCGGCTGGCTTTGGTTTCCTCTCCCCTCCAGACAGCTCCAGGTCGCTGTGTGCAGGTGCCTGCCCCCGGGCAGGGGGCACACCCCGAGCTGCTCCCGGGGCATTCCCGAGGGGCATTCCCGCTGGGCTCTGCCGTGTTTCCTGCGTGTGACAGATCGGTTCCCCGGGACAAGGCAAACTGGGAGCTTTCCCCGAGTCCTGCCCGGGGTGCGGGTGAGCGGAGTGCTGAGCCCTGCAGCCGCCCTTCCCGAGCCGGGCACCCTCTGCTGCCTCAGGGCCGGGGAGGAGCGGGGGGACCGTGTCCTGCCCCCAGAGCCTGGTCTGTCCCTTCCTGGGGGCTCTGAGCAGCGGCCAGGGCCCCCCGAGCACTCAGACACACACACCCGCCTTCTCCTGATTTCCCTGTACAACATGTAAAGATACCGACTCCTGTACTGCTGTTTCGTGATTTCATTTGATTTGATTGGCAGCTACGATTATTTTTTTTCT
>VXBQ01006220.1:0-23767 GCA_013400175.1 Phainopepla nitens | reverse complement strand
ACCGGGGTCGGTGCCGGGGTCGGTGCCGGGATCGGTGCCGGGGTCGGTGCCGGGGCCCCGCCGGTCCCGCCGCCCCCCATGGCCTGTCGCGATGCCATTTCATGGTACCAGAAGAAGGTGAGTGCGGCGCGGGGCGGGCGGGCGCGGGCCCGGCCGTGCCCTCAGCCTCCTCTCCCCGCAGATCGGGGCCTACGACCAGCAGATATGGGAGAAGGCCGTGGAGCAGACCCAGATGAAGGTACCGGCGGCGGGGGCGGGAGCGGGCCCCGCGCCCCTCGCCGCTGACTCGGCCGTGTGTTCCGCCCCGCAGGGCTTCAAGAACAAGCCGAAGAAAAAGGGGCACATCCAGCCCGATCTGATCGACGTGGATCTGATCAGCGGTGAGCGCTGCTGCCTCTGCTCCTTCGGCTCTGAGGAGGGCACCGAGGCAGCGGCTGGAGCTGGCTCAGGGTTGGAGGTCGGGGGAGTTTCTTCCCCCAGAGGGTGCTGGCACAGCCCCCAGGCTGCCAGAGCTCCAGGAGCGTTTGGACACTGCTCCAGGGATGCCCAGGGTGGGATTTGGGGCTGTCTGTGCAGGGCAGGGGCTGGACTCGATCCCTGTGGGTCCCTCCCAGCTCAGGAAGGGTTTCTGTGGTTCTGTGGGTGCATCACAGCTTGTGCAGGCAGGGGGAAGCAGAACCCTTGCTCGTGAGGCAGCGGGAGCGCTGCAAACCCGAGAGCAGAGCAGGAGGAATCCGGGGAGGCTCTGCAGGAGTGCGGAGCAGGGCTGGCCGGGCAGGGAACGGGCAGAGCCAGAGCTCCCAGAGAAGACAAGGAGCTGCTTTAGCTCTGTCTGCTGGCACTGTGTGGCCGTGAGTGGTGCCAGAAGCTGGGCTGCTGTCCCCCCCTGCTCGGCCCAAAGGGGAGCTCCAGCTAGGGAGTTCTTGTTAATGATGCACAGTTAATGATGGCTGGTTTCCCCTTTAATTCCAAGGCTCTACCTTTGCCAAAGCCAAGCCTGAAATTCCCTGGACGTCGCTGACGAGGAAGGGAATTGTGAGAGTGGTGTTTTTCCCCTTGTTCAGCCAGTGGTGGATCCAGGTCACTTCCCAGCGTATTTTTATGTGGCTCTTGGTGCTCTACGTTATGCAAGGTGAGGGAACGGGCTGTGCCACGAACCTTCTCCTGCGAGGAACGTGACACCAAAGCATGTGACTTGGGGACATGGATGTGGCTCTTGGGGAAATGGGTTAGGGCTGGAGCTGGCAGTGCTGCAGGAGTGGTTGGACTCGATGGTCTCAGAGGGCTTTTCCAAGCTTAGTGAGTCTGTGATTTTGTAGTCCATAATCTAAAGCATGAGGATCTTGCCTGGAACCTACTTAATGTGCATTTCGAGCCGTGTGGCCCTAGCGATTGCAGGAATTAAATAAAAATACAACAAAAGAGAAAAAAAAAAACCAAATAGTTGAGACAGACTCTTTAATTTTTGCCTCGGTGCCATTTCCCCCTTTCCAGTGGTGGCAGTGGTGCTGTACTTGATGGTGCCTGTTGTGAGTGCCAGTGAGGTGCTGGGACCCCTGTGCCTTATGCTGCTGCTGGGGACAGTTCACTGCCAGATCGTGTCCACGCAGGTGAACAGAGCTGCAGGGAGCAACGGGCTCAGCCGGCGGCGCAGGTGAGCACCAGCAGGGAGAGCTCTTGTGGGACACAGCTGCACGTGGTGGGGCTGGATCGAGCTTCCTCTCCTTTTCAGCTTGCTGCGTGTTATAAGTGCATGTTAGATTATTGGCTTTTTGCGCGTTTATTTTGAAATGAATGCTGTATGTGTAATGTTGGATAGCATGGTAGTGTGGGGAAAGAAAAGGAGAGGGGGCCTTTTTGTTCATGTAGCTAATTCAGGGAGTGGTAAAAGATAAAAAGGAAAATTCCTCTTGGATTATCCTGAAGATGAGAAATAGCAGAGCCTCAAGACAGGAGGTATTGATCACCCTTATCAGAAATAGGAAAACAGGACAATGCCACCAGGAGAATGGCTGGAATAAGGAATGCAGGATTTACAAGAGGGGGTGGTGTGTGTTGGGTAGGGGGGGCCCAAAAGAGTGTTTTTGGATAATGCATGAAAGTTTATGAATATACAACATGTCGATGCATTTAAAGAAGTGTTTCCTGAGTTAGGGCGTGCTTTTGGTGGAAAGCCAAGGCACCTGGCCATTTTTAACCTTTTGCTTTATTTCTGTCTCCTATTGTCTTTTTATTAAACTTCTAAATTTTACTAGGAGAGTGAACCTCGTTTTTCACACTGCAGCAAAGACTCACCTCCACATTTTTTCCCTTGTGCCTTTCCCAGTGATGCCCTGATGTGCTGGGAGTACAGGCAGAATTTTTTTTTTATTTGGAAGTCAGTATCCTGTTTGCATGACTTCAGAAAAATGGCATCCAAAAAGTTGTTCAAATCCAAAAAGCTGTTCAAATCTCATTCAGATCTTTTAAGAAAGACCTTAAAGCAGCTTCTTACACCAACTAAATTCTCCTTGTCTTAAAACCCAGGAAGTTACGCAAACCTGTGGGTGTGGATGGGAGCAGTTGGTCTCCTCCTGACAGAACCAGCAGGGAAGAGCAGTCTGGCTCTGCATCTCTGCTGACCAATTTATCCAGTCTGCTCTTCCAGAGGAGGTATGTGATCCCTGCTGGGTTTGTGCTGCTCCTGACACCATTTGGTACCTGGAGAATGAAGGCACAGCATGTGCTGTCACTGGCATCCCCACAGCCTGTCAGTCTTTTCTTGAATTAAAACTTTGGTGGTGATGTGGGAAGCTGATTCCTCGGGAATATTTAGTATGTCCTTATTAGATCATATAAAATTAGACTGTATAAAATTAGATCATGTGAAACCAAGTGTTAGATGAGCTGTAGAACGTGGTGGAGTTTATTTATCAGATTAGTGACCTTGTTTGAGTGAGTGCTCAGATTATATTGCTGTTTTAGCTGATTTCCAACAGCAGTTGTGCCTTCTGGTTTGGACAGTTGTCTCACTTTGGCACCTTCCTTCTCTAAAAGTAACTCAAGGGAAAGGAGGAGAGATTGTATGGGATAATATTTCGTTGTTTTCCCATTTCCTGGTGAGTTCCCAGCTCATAGGTGCTTTCTCTTCATGAGGACTTTTTGTCTTCTGAATTGCTCTTATTTTTTAAAAAATAAAAATAATGAAACATTTCCCCTTGATTTAGAAGTTTTAAGATACTATTAGAGTTACAAAAGACGTGGCAGGTGAGGGTGAAGCAGATATAAATCTTTTTAACTGACTCAGCACACAAAACCTGTCAGCCAAAGAAAATGATTTATCCCTTAGTTATCTTGTTTGATGCTGCACCTCTGTGACAAGGGAAGACCAGAATGTTTTACCCCAAAGGGTTGTTCCCTGACATAAAAGCATTTAATTGAATTTTCTCTCCTAGGAATAGAAGAATAAAGCTGGTAGCTGAGAAAGGGACCGAGACAGAAAGTGGTGTGAGTGCTGTGGGTGATGGCATCAAACCCAGACAGGGCAGATCTGAACACAGGCTGCTGCACTCCAAAGAGAAAAGTAAACTTTCTGATGGGGAGAAGAGCCATCAGGTACTGCCAGGGGAAATCTTTGAAATCCCAGTTCCACTGTGTTCTTTGTGTGCCCAGAAGTTTGTTGGTATTTAACTGAATGGTTGATCTAATACAAGATATTCCCTCCTTCTGCTAATCTTTGCCTGCATTAGGGCACCTAGAACCCCTTTCTGCCTCTCAGTGAGCAGCTGCAAAGGTGCTGGTACTTCCTTTTCATAATCATAGAAAAGAATTCTAGAATAATTTGGGTTGGAAGGAATCTTAAAGCTCATCTCACTCCACCCCTTGCCATGGGCAGGAACACCTTCCACTGTCCCAGGGTGCTGCAAGCCCTGTCCAGCCTGACCAAGTGTGACCAAACACTGACAGTGCTGGAATGTGCATTTTACCAAAGTGCTCTGTTAATTGTTGACACTTCTGATCACAAGGTGTTCAGTTAAGGGAGAGTGCTGATAATAACTAAATTGGCCATTTTCAAAAGCAGTTCTGTAAAATATTTTGTCTTGCAAGACTGAGACATCCCTTGGGGAGAGAGAAAGAGCTGAAGCATCGTGACTCTGTTGAAAGCTTTGAAACATGAAGATTTTGGGAATTACTCTTGAGTTTCCTCTGGGCCAGTGGTGTGTCAAGTCCACATGAAGAACTTGGAATAGATCCTGTGTGGAATTCTGTCACACTGTGCCATCCCACCTCCTCTCTGTGAAGGAGTTTGGAGAGGGGCAGAGCTCTGCAGAGGCACAGCCCAGGATTTTGGGTTTGTTACCCCCCAGCTCATAGATACATCTGGGCTTTAGGCTGCTGGTAAGGCACAGCCAAGAGCTGCTGCTGCCTCCTCCTCTTCCTGCCCTTGCCCCAACTCCAACTCCACCTGCCCAAAATTCTCTCTCACTACCTCTGGGGTAAGACAGGAGCAGGGAAAAGGAGTTAAAAACCTGTGAAGTCTCTGTGATGCCAAGAGAATTCAGTTTCAGTGTGTTCTGTGGGGATCATGTGCTGGCTCTGCAGGCTTTGAGGGCTGTGCCAGGGGTCAGCTCTGCCTCTGAGCCTTCAGTGGGACTCAGGCTGCTCCTTGGTGTGGCTGTGGCCTGCATTTGTAGGATGATGGCACCAACAGGGACGGGGTTTCTGACGAGCTGTCGAGTGAGGAGGAGGTTGAGGCCATGGCACAAAGGATCATGTTACACCACAGCATGGAAGGGGCTTCCAGTGACAACAGCTACGAGGAGAAGAAGAAGAGGCCTCTGGTTTCTCTCAGCCAGGCTGTCTCACAGGTACCCAGGTGGGATTAGTGCTGTTTTCCACACCTTGTTTTGCTATGGATAATGAGGTGGTTTTCCTTTGGTCTCTGCAGGTCAAGCAAGCCCTGAAAGGTGCCAGAGACTCTGACAGTGTTGTGGAGTCTGAACTGGAATCCACATTATACAGGCAGGTATGGTGATAAAGTCAGGAGAGGGAGAGGGAGCTCTCCCAGGCCTGGCAGGGTTCACAGAATCAGAGAATGGGTTGGGCTGGAAGGGACCTTAAAGCTCCTCTCCTTCCAACCCCCCTCCACCAGAGCAGTTATGAAATGATTGTGCTTCAGAATCCTCAGGTGCAAGGTGTGACCTCCTCCCTCCCTGCTGCTTGGCAGCTTTGTAAACCTTCACAATGTTCACAATCCTGACTGTGCTGCTTTGTTAAACAAACCACAAACAAACAAACAAATAACTAACTGTTGGCAGCAAAGGACAGTCCAAGCTGCCTCTAATTGCTCCTGTGGAATTAGAAAGAGCTGCAATTGCTCTTGTGGTTGGGAGGCAGTGTTGTGCTTGCAGCTTTTAAGCTAATAAATTTTGATTTTAAAATCACAGACTATCCTGAGTTGGAAAGGACCCACAAGGATCAAGTCCAACTCCTGTAACGAAGGAATAAATCTATTCTGTGAGACATACTCAGTCACTTCATTACTTTGGTTTTTTGCCCCTGCCACTCACCCTACCTAAAAATAAAAGATAAATATGTGAATATCAACTTATAAATATGGAGATATATAAATGAAATATTAAAACAGATTATGCAAAAGGCACAAAAAGGACATTTTTATATTAAAATGAGTACATCAGTGTCCTGGGGTGACTTTTTTCTCCCAGATTTGCCCTAAACCAGGACAGTCAGTTTTCATTTTGTATTTTAGGAATGGAGGTAGGGAATTAATGGGCTCTGTGTGAGTTCTGGTATAGAAATACTTTTTCCCCAAACATTGTCTTTAACAATTTCTACCGTGTGGGTGCAACTGGGAACACTCAAAACTCTGGGAAGCCAAAGCTCTGGGTAAAAGAGGAGGAGGAGAAGGGAGAGGAGGGGGAGAAGGATGATGAGGAGGAAGAGGAAGGGGAGGAGGATGATGGGGATGGTGATGGGGATGNAGGAGGAGGATGATGAGGAGAAGGGGGAGGTGGATGAGGATGATGAGGAGGATGATGATGATGAGGATGAGGAGGAGGAGGATGATGAGGAGAAGGGGGAGGTGGATGAGGATGATGAGGAGGATGATGATGATGAGGATGAGGAGGAGGAGGATGATGAGGAGAAGGGGGAGGTGGATGAGGATGATGATGAGGAGGAGGAGGAGAAGAAGAAGGAGGAGGATGATGAGGATGATGAGGAGAAGGAGGAGGATGATGATGAAGAGAAGGAGGAGGGGGAGGAGGAGGAGCTGTTTTTACGAGCCGCGTGTGCGGCTGTGCCGTGTGAGCCCTGCTGCTCTTGCAGGAACCCAGGTCGTGCCCGAGCGTGGGGCCGCGGAGCTGCAGCGGGAGCCGGCGGGACTCGGAGAGCACCCGGCGGGACTCGGAGAGCACCCGGCAGGACTCGGAGACCGAGGACATGCTGTGGGACGATCTCCTGCACGGCCCCGAGTGCCGCTCGTCCGGCACCAGCGACAGCGAGGAGCGCTGCGCCAGGGACTCCCGCAGGGACCTCAAGGAAGATGTCTTCCAGCAGGTTGGTGATTTCCACCCGGCAGCTGGGAGCGCTTCTCCTCTTCCCCCCGACTTCCCAAACACGAGAGGCACACGAGGATGCTGTTGGTATAAGGTGAACTACATGCATGAGGCCAGAGTCACATGGAATTTGGAGTGCTCTAAAGGAGATCGGTGATTCATGATCAAGTCCAGCTCTCCCCTCTGCACGGCTGCTTATCCCAAAACAAAATATTTCACCCAAAATGGAATTTCCTCCTCAATTCACTTGCATTCTAGGCAAAGGCATTGCTTACAGCAGGGCAGAATGAGCTGACCCACGCTTTGCACTCCTCTCTCTTTTCTAGAACCATCTGTTTTGGCTGCAGAACACCAGCCCAGCGTCTGCCAAAGTGAGTGCTCTGATCTGGGAAGGGAATGACTGCAAGAAGGTGGACATGTCCGTGCTGGAGATCAGTGGGATTATCATGAGCAGGGTAAGAGGGCTGTGTGGCACTGCAGCCTCTCCCTCACACTTCAGAAAACCCCTGGAAATAGTTACACATGCAAATACTAGGGACAGTGTGGAATGGTCCCTCCCCAGCTGCAAAGATGGTTGTCCCACATGTTCTTACTGAAAATTTGCCTAACCCTCAATTTAAGAGGTCTCTTGAAGACTGACAAGTGCTGATGATTGCTGATTGTCTCTGCAGGGTGCTGAAGGTGGGGGGTTAATTATTTGGCTGATTGGTTTTGGGTTTGGACTGAAATGGGTGGAATTATTTTAGTCTCTGTCCTGTGAGGGGAGGGGAACTGACTGCTTGCAAACTGAGTTGATGCAAACTGAGTTGATGTCCAAGCTGCCTCATATTCTTGTGGTTTAGATGTGTTAGGCTAATGAATTTACATAGTTTAAAAAATATGGGTTTTTTTTGGTTTTTATTTGGTTAGAGGTACGGCTCCTCTAAGCTTGGGGTTGTTTTCTTTTCGGGGTATATGTTTTGAGATTTTTTAAAGGGGCTTGGATATGTCATTATTATTATTATAATATTTGATAGTTTGGTTATGGGTTATTGGAGTTGTTTCTTTTTGGTGGAACTTCTTTTTTGAGTCTTGCAGTCCTTTAATTTAAGCATTGTGTTAGAGAAGTAGTAGATTTTCTATCTTATGTTTTATGGTTTTTTTAGAATTATGTGGGAAGAACTATAGTTTAGCTTATGGGGTGTATTTTTTTTTATTTGGGGAATGTTTATGTTGGGTATTAGAATTTTTTATTGGTATTGCTAAGATTTGGAGAAAGTTTTTTTTTTAATTTTTTTTTTTAGTTTTTTGTGATTTTCTTCTATTATATTTTTTAATTTTTGTCGACACATTTCCCTAGCTGTGATTTTGGTATGTGTTGGGCCATGCACAGCATTTGTATATGTTTGGAGTTTTTTTGTCATATTAAGTATGGGGGTTTTTTTTATGATATTTTGTTTTATTATTGTTAAAGTAGAAGAATATTTTTGTGGCTTAAGTCATATAAGTTTCTGCCACATCATGGATGTGCATGGTACAAAGTTTGGGTTCCTTGTCACCTGACCAAGCCTTACCACAACAAAAGGCCTTTTCCTTGATGCAAACCCCAGGTAATCATCCCATTTTTATTCCTGCTCTTTTTACTTTTTATTTTTTTATTTTTATTCCTGCCAGGTTAATGCCCACCAGCAAGGAGTGGGGTATCAAATGCTGGGAAACATCATCACCATTGGATTGGCCTTCCTGCCTTTCCTCTACAGACTGTTCCACACAGACAACCTGGAGCAGCTCTGCTCCATTTCCCTGATGGAGCTCCTGCACATCTTCTGTGGAGCCCCTGCCAGCACCCCTGTGCTCGTCCTGTCTGCCATCAACTTTCTGGAAAGGCTGTGCTTAACCTGGATGTTTTTCTTCATGATGTGTGTTGCTGAGAGAACCTACAAACAGGTGGGTTTAAAGGTCCTGGTGCCTTTCAGGAACCTGGAAAGCAGGAATAAAAATGGGATGATGACCTTAAAGCTCATCTCATCCCAGCCCTTGCCAAGGTCAGGGAGGGGAGTCTGGGAAGGCTCTTACTGATCAGTCACAAATTATACCCATCAATACCATTCCTGACACCTCTGTTCTCCTCCTTACCTGTCCCCAAGGTCTTACTCTGTCCCCTCTCTGGTGGCCAGAGAAGCTGTGGCTGCCCCACCCCTGGAAACCTTCAAGGCCAGGTTGGACAGGGCTTGGAGCAACCTGGAAGAGTGGAAGGTGTCCTTGCCTGTGGCAAGGGCTGGAAAAAGATGAGCTTTAAGGTCTCTCCCAATACAAACCAGTCTGGAGTTCTATGAAACAGCTGCTGCTAGAGAGGTTGAGCACCCAGGTCTCCTGCTGGCCTTTCCCAGTGACCCTTTTTGCCAGGTACCACTAAGGATGCCAAGCACTCTGTTCTGTTTTACACTAATTTATGGTTCTGTTTTTAACTGGCAGAGGTTTTTGTTTGCCAAGCTCTTTAGTCACATTACATCTGCTCGGAAAGCCAGGAAATACGAAATCCCTCACTTCAGGCTCAAGAAGGTGGAGAACATCAAGATCTGGTTGTCCCTTCGCTCCTACCTGAAGGTGAGCTCTGATCGGAAAAAGGGTTATTGCAGAGGCTGTGACAGTGGCAGTGGCAATGCCAGCTGTTTGTGGTGAGTTTTGGCTGCACACCACACTCAGCTCTGACCCTGTGTCCTTGTTTCTGCAGAGACGAGGCCCCCAGAGGTCTGTGGATGTTGTGGTGTCCTCAGTCTTTTTACTGGCTCTTTCACTTGCTTTTATCTGCTGTGCCCAGGTGAGATTTTAACCTTTGTGGTTTATAAAGTAGGGAAAACCCTCCCAAGTGCTGGAGGGATTTCTTTCACCAGCCTACAAAAGGCTTGAAGTGGAGCTGTTTGACCCCCCACAGAGAGTGTAGCATTTTTTAAGAGCTTTGTCATTTTTAGTTGGAAGAAGAGGTCCATTCTGTGCTTGCAGAGCAAGGTTGGGGGTTTTGTAATCATTAGGAAAATTTCAGGACATGGCCATTTGGGCACTAAGGAGAGGAGACTCTGCCCAAGGACCTCAGGTATTCACAGGACATTTATTCCAGAGGGCTGACTGGAGCATGCTCTGTAACCACCATGTGGAAAAGCAGATCAAGAACTATTAGTGGCACCTTTTAACCCTTGACTAAACCTGTTACAGGCAGCAGTGCCACTGCTGGAGCTGTTTTCTTGGTCAGGGCAGTGTTCAGGCAGGTCCTTGATCCCCTGAAGGGGCAGCTGTGCTAGCAGAGGCTGGTGGTTTGTAGATACTGTCACTGCTGTGACTGTTCTTGTAAGGCACAGGTTTCCAGAGGAAGGAATGACTGTCCCAGTCCTGCTGTGTGAGTCCATACTGGGAAAGGCAGCAGCAGCTTAACCTGGCTGAGGCTGTCAGTGGGACAGGGAAAGGCACTTCATTGCCTGTTAGTTGGACAGAGGGAGGGGAGAGGAGGAACAAGGATCCTTTGCTGAGCAGAAGGGAAAAAAAAACAATTCCAAGTAAAGGCAGGTTAGAAATGAGAGCTTTCCCTGTAACCCCATCACAGGAGTGATTTACACTTCCTGAGAAGAGCTGTCAGTGGCTGTAGAGCACACAGAGCTGGGCAGAGGAGGAGTAAGGGCAGTGCTTGTGCACTTGTCCCAAGAACAGGCACTTTGTCAGTGACATTTGGTGCTTTGTCTTCTCCCCATACAGGTTCTTAAAGGTCACAAAACCTTTCTGAGTGCAGCTTACAACTGGGAGTTCCTGATGTGGGAGGCAGCACTGCTCCTCTTTCTGCTACGTTTGGCATCTTTGGGCTCTGAGACCAACAAGAAATACAGCAACATTTCCATCCTACTCACTGAGCAGGTAGCTCCCTTTATTGTTGTCCCCTGGCTTTGTGGTTTGTTTGGATATAATTATTGTATTTTAAACCAGCTTAAATACTGGAATCAAGCTTTAATATGTAGGAATCAACCCTTGTGTTGGCCAGAAGGCAGCAAAGCACTGGTCAGCATGGGAGGGATGAGCTGGTCCTGTTGAGACAGACCCAAACTCCAAAGCTCTAGATTATTTTGGTCTCTGGGTTAATGTGTGTGAGCCAAAACAGTTGGAAAAGAATGATGTTATCAGTGCTAAATTCACTACTTCAGGAGAGACAGCAGACTGCAACAATGGCTCCAATTTCCCTTAGGAATCAGTTAGGGGCTGGGGCTGGAATATCAACCCCTGTGTTGTCTGTCACAGATAAACTTGTACCTGAAGATGGAGAAGAAGCCAAACAAGAAGGAGCAGCTGTCTCTAGTAAACAATGTGCTGAAACTGTCCACAAAGCTGCTGAAGGTGAGATGCTCTGCCTGCATGGCTGGATTTTGTGGAAGCAGGGAGTTATGGCAATGCCACGTGGCCCTGCCCTCCCTTGGCTCTTGGAGTTAGTGCTCACAAAGGGGGTTTGTGCTGCTGCAGCTGGGACAGGAGAGGGAGCAGCACCAGGCCTGTGGGGTAATTAGTGCTGTGAACTCTTGATGAGCAGTGGCTCAGCTGAGAGGAGAGGCTGGGGTGAGCACAGCATCTCCTGACTGCTCCAGTCTCATTTTCCTTCAGCAGCTCTGCTGCTGGAGCTCCCTGCCAGCAGCAGGGAGAGGTTTGGGAGGGAGTGAGCAGAGTCTGGGAGCCCATAGGTTGGGCTGGGTGATTCTGCAGCCTGGAGTGGCAGGCTCTGGGGCAGCTGGGGTTGCTGCAGAGACCTTGGATTCAGCAGGAGATGTCTCTGGAACACTGGCAATTCCTGCACATGTATTTAGGAAAGGACACAGAGGCAGCCCAGTCTGTTGGAGTGCCAGTGCTGAGCTAAAAGTCAGAGGATGAATTCTTTGGTGTTGGTGAGTGCTGATGGAGCCTTGTCCTTGTCCTGTCACTGCAGGAGTTGGATAGTCCATTCAGGCTGTATGGACTGACCATGAACCCACTGATCTACAACATCACACGGGTTGTCATCCTCTCTGCTGTCTCAGGAGTGATCAGTGACCTGCTAGGATTCAATATCAGAGTAAGTGTCCCTGTCCCAGCCAGCAGAACAGCTCTGGGGTCACTTCTGGGGCAGAGCCCCGAGAGAGGCTGGGGTTTGCACTGGAGCCCAGACACCAGAACATGCTGGGTGTGTCCCCACCTCCCTGAGCCAGGTCTGGGGGGAAGGACAGGGCTCACTTCAGTTCCAGTTCCCTTCAGGTGAAGCTGTGAGAATCCAGGGATCCTCCCTTTATCCCAGTCCTCCTGTGGCTCATCCTGAAACTGGAGCTCACTGAGCAGAGTGGGATGGGCAGGAGACACAGAATGTTACCTGGAGACCATTCCTGTTACACCCAAACTGCCTTTCCTGTCTCTTTGCAGTTGTGGAAAATTAAACCATGAACTGGCAGAACATCAGCCCTGGGCATCTCCACCAGACACCAGAGAAGAGAACCAGCAGTATGGGCAGAAAGAAGAAAACTGACAGAAATCTGTAATTCCAGTTTTTAAACAGATTCCCAGTGTATGTATCAGAAGTTTTCTTTCTGCTTTACTGCTCTACAACATCCAGAATGAACTGGTCTCATCAGTGATGTCATCCCATGGCATGCACAGAAAAACTGGATCAATGGGGCCAAATCCTGGCAGCTGGCACTGCACCAGCAGGAACTGGTGTGGGACATCAAACACTAAAGAAGCCATACAAGAGCTGCAGCTGGGGAGACACCAATGCCTGGGACTGGGGCCATGTTTCTGGAAAACCTGGACCCTGGGCATGTGGCAGGGAGGGACTCAGCCCTCCTGGCCCACTCAGCCTTCCTGGGGCTGCACTGGAATATTCCAGGTTGAGAATCCTTTGCTGCACTGACCTGGCTGTGCTGAAGAGCTTTTCTTTCCTTAAAGCTCTGTGTGCTCAAGGCTTTGCCTCCACCCTGAAGCACCTCAGGATGCACCAGGTGAATTCCCCCTGCCTGCTGCCAATCCAGCAACAGCCAAATCCTGCTGGTGGCTTGTGCTGGGGCTGCTGCAAAGAAATTATCACTGCTTTTTGAGGACAGTTTAAACAGGAGAAGAACCTTTCAACACACTACAGGCAAAGTGTTCATGAGCTGGAGAATGTTTTGCCACATCTGTTCCCTGGAATACTCAGCTCCATCCTGTCCTGGCTGTGCCAGCAGCTCTGCTCCATGGTGTTGCAGCCCAGCACTGCAACAGAGCCTCACCCTGAACACCTGGGGAGGAAATCTGGGGGGAAAAATCAGCTTTGACAAAGACTTCCTCAAGTTCATGTTTAGAAAAGTCATGGAGAGCAGGAAAATGTTTGAAGGCTTGTGTAACATTTCCTTTCACTGGCTCAAATGGCTTCTATTTATTAGTGGTGAAAAGAGCCAAAAACTGAGGAACTTCTCATTCCTTCATAGGAGAGTAAAATGGCAGAAGAATTTTTGGTAGTAAATTGTTTACAGCTATTTTCTGTACAAGGAAAAGTTGTGTGATATAAAAGGAGGTGACAGTTTTATAGAGCAAAATGTGCAAAAAAAACCTGCAGGACAAGCACTTCATCATTAGCAACGATTTCTACAGCACTTGATGATTTTTATACCATCTTTTTGAACATCTCTAACTGGAATAGGGGGTCAAGAAAACATCCAATAATAAATTGCATTTGTTTTCCAGAACAGCAGCATGTTTGTGGGTGATACCTGGGTCACACCCCTGAAAACCAAGCAAGAGCCTGATTTAGACAGTGCAGAACCAACAGGCCATGAACTGGAGTTGGGTTTTAAAAATCTGTGTAGAAATAATGAGTGGTTTACAAGTCTGTCTCAGGAGTCTGTGTGAAGGTGCTGTGCAATAGATGAATATTTACAGCCAGCACATCCATCCATTGTGCAGCATTCCAAGGCCACAGGATGCAGGAAGCACAGAGAAAGCCTAGGGACGGGGAAATCCCACACAGGTGAGACATTCTCAGGTCACATTCACACCCAGGAAAACAGGAGGTGATGGCAGGGAAATCATTTCAGTGCTGCCAGTTCCTCTGGAATGAAAGGTCTGGATTTGTCACCATCCTCAGTGGTCAGGGTGAGGGCACACAACATAACCCAGCCTCTGGGGAAGAGCACAGGAATATCTGCACAAGCTACTCAGAAATTAAATATTTCACAGCCCTACTGCAGCCAGAGAGGATTTGTACGTGTTCTGTTCCACAGCAAACCTCAATGGATCACCCAGCAGCTGAGCACAGTTCAGAGCTGCTTTAAAGCCCTTTGAATTCCCAAAGTCTTTGTTTTAAAAGCTGTTTGAGCAGTCAGCTGTCCTTGTGAAGAATTCCACTCACAACTGCCTCACTGTGCTTTGCTAGCCTTCAAAAACATCTAAAGTTTCAAAGCCAAAATGAGATATTCTCTTACTTTCAAAGAGCAAATCCTATCAGTTTGAATTTTGGGTAAGTGAAGCTCAATCTTTTACTCCTTTCTCCTTCAGCAAACTGGACCAACAGGCTCCTTTTCCCACTTTTCTGCTGTCATGAAACACCAGAGATGTCAGGAAATCATCACTAAATTATGATTAAAATAAACCCCTTCAGTCTGTTGTTCTGACAGCCATGGGGCTGATGGGTCAGTGAGTTCTGGGGGTAACACCCCCCTGTAAAATATCCCTGCCAGCCAAAGCACAGGTGTGAGTGCCCTGTGCCCTGTGTGCCATCAGCACTCCTTGATCACTCATTCAGAGAAAATTTGGGACAATTACAAACACAGGCAAAAGCTACACTGAGGAAGAAGCATCTCTGGCAGCTGAGTCTGTCCCATGGTCAGTTTTTACCTCTACAGAGATAAAAAAATCCAATTCCTAATTAGCAATAATTAATTAAAGATGGGACTTCAGTCTCAGCTCTACACCCAAGCTGAGGATGTCATGGTGCCACAAGTGAAACCAAAGGAATTGTGTTATTGAACAGAAGCCAGAGTTTTCTCTCCTCACACAGAGGTCTGCAAACCAAGTCCTGAATCAAGGAACTGAAGTGATTGTGCTGTGGTGAGAAAAAGCAAAATTACAGAATGATGTCAAATATCATGTTTAGTCCCTGGGTTTTGTGTTGGATATTAAAATCCCAGGAAACAGACAGTTGGATCAATGGATCAATGGATCAATCAAGCATCAGTGGCTTCTTTGCTGCCCTGGGACTGACAGAACCAGCTCTGCCCTGTTCTCCCTGGCCCAGCAGGGGTTCCTGGTGTAAACAGGCACCAAGCTCTGGAGAACAGCCCCACTTCAGCCCAAACCTGCCTGGTCTGTGGCTGGGGCCCACGTGGGAAGGATTAGATGGACTGGACACAGGAGATAGCCTGGCACAGGAGCAGGAAGTGAGTCAGGATCACACTGGCAGCAGAGGCATTAAATAACTTTGTTCAGAACTCCCAGCACTCAGAGAAGCTGCAGCAGAGCAATGTTGGAGCAGCAGACATGGCCTGCAAGGGGACACAGGGACAGCAGCTTATGGCACAGTGTCCCTGAATCCACAGGGTCCCTCATGCAGCTTAGATAAGGACAAATCAAATACTGTTCCCCCTCTAACCAGTTTCTGAGAAAAGACAAAAAAGACAACTGTGTGAAAAGAACCAATGCTTTAAATGAGCCTCATTGGAAAATTGGTAAGAACATGTTCTAAAAACTACTGTCAGTCAGTCACACCCATTTTCCAGCCACTCATGCTGCTGGGGTGCCCTCACAGCCCCCAGGGACCTCCATGGCTCAGGAATTACTGGTGTTTTCCTCCCTGAAGAATTCCCCTCAGGCTGGGAAGTTCCATCTCTGGTTTCATTGGGCAGCTCCACGTGTCCCCTCCGTGGTGGCTGTTCACTGTCAGCCTCCTGTGTCTCCATGGGAGGCAGTGGGACACTGGAAAGGCTGGAGATTTTGAATTTCTGCCTTTTCAGAGCTGGACCTGGCTAATGAATCACCCTCAGAGGTTTTTCTCCTGGAGCTCCTGAAGGGAAGGTAATTCCCATCAAACACTGGGTAGTGTCACTCTGCAGAGCACCCTTCTGCCTGTCCTGGGGTTTTCTGTTTCTGGTCTTTCCTGGTGATTCCTGGTTTACCTTTCCCACCCTCCAGCTGCTCCAGAGTCACCTTATCACCACCAGCCTCTGCCTTGGATCCTTCCCACTGTCTCTGCACTTCCTGGCTTGCTGAGATGCCTTTGGGGACTGCTGACCTTCCTCCATTTCCATGGAAAACTCTTTGTTGTCATGATTTCTGTGGTTTTACTCTCACTCCTGGAGCTGTCAGATTTATGTGGGTTTTTTTTCAGGATTCCCGTTCCTGGGGCTGTGGAATCCCATATGGGGGTGACCCTCAGCAGCTCCTGGATTTGCTGGACTGGCAGATCTGTCCCTTCCAAACTACCTTTAGTGATTCCAAACCCAGGGCTGGAGGGACATTCCCATCTGTTCTGTGTTCTCTGGGGAGAAGACTGAGGTTTACCTTGTCAGGCACAGCATTCTCTGCTTGTTCCACCTCCTCAGACAGCTGCACTCTGCTAAAGCTTCTCCTGTGCTGGTAAATAACTCACTGCAGATGGGGAAGCAGAATGGGAAAATAAAGATAATGGTGACTGTTCCTCATATATTACATTTGCTGAAGCTGGATTGTTGCTATGCCAATCACCTGGAAGTGAACAGTGAGAGATTTGACCAAATAACTACACAAAAAGTAATAATCACTGAATATTTCAGAATTTCAAGACCTCAGCAGCAAATACTGAGTTCAAGTTAAAAATCGTTATGGAGTGGCATATTCTCAAAGCCTTCTTTAGCAAGGTTTCTGTATTGTGTTTTTCTAAAACCTACAAAAACCCTGAGGATGTGATTTTGGAAAAAAACCCTGGTGCTCAGAATGCTGGATCCCTGCAGGACTGACACAATCTGGGATCAAAACAATTTTAGATCCTACACAGCAAAATTGCAAAATAGAAATTCCCTGACCTACGTTGATTAATAAAGCTAAATGAACTGGAGCTGTTCTGCTAAAAAAATTCTGAAACAGTGAAAGGTTGGGGTTATTCAGAGCTTTGCACTTCAATGATAGGAAGAGGTGAAACCCAAGACTTGCAGATTTACCAAGTCTTTGAGGAAAAAACAAGGAAAGCACTGGAAGCCTTCAGTGCTGTTCAGGTTCCAGGTAGGGACAGAGACTGGAAGGAGCCAAACCTGAAGGAATTTGGTGCTCCAGAGGCTCCTTTTTGTGGGATTCTGTTTCTCCCTCTGCTCAGGGGTTTCTGTGAGCAGCAGGGGCCAGGAGTGATGCTCAGAATCCTTTTTCATCTCTCAGGAGGAAAGAAATGAAGACAGTTCTGAGCAGATTTTCCTGCTTCCTGAAGTTATGGCTTTGAAAAACAAAGCATTCTGTAATTTAGAAACTTAAACCAGAAGTAAATCTGTACAGAAATATATGAACAATACAGGCATCTTGAACTGAGCACTGAAGCATAGATAATCTTGATTTAAATTAAAAGGCAATCAAGGTTAAGAGAAATTCCTCCTCACAGTGTCCCAGAACAGCCCCAAAGTGACACCACGTGCAGATGAGGAGAAAGGAGAGTGTGAGTAACCCTGGGCTGGGGCTCTGCCCCTTCCCTGGGGAGCCTGGGCCTCTGGGGGAGGGACCTTTCCTGAGATCTACTTTTCCCTGATATCCAGCCTTTCCTGATAGCCAAATTTTCCTGATATTCACCTTTCCCTGATGTCCAGCCTTTCCTGATAGCCAAATTTTCCTGATGTTCACCTTTCCCTGATATCTAGCCTTTCCTGATAGCCAAATTTTCCTGATGTTCACCTTTCCCTGATATCTAGCCTTTCCTGATAGCCAAATTTTCCTGATATCCAGCCTTTCCTGATATCCAAGTTTTCCTGGTATCCAACCTTTCCTGGTATCCAGCCTTTCCTGATAGCCAAACTTTCCTGATATCCAGCTTTTAGTGATATCCAAGCTTTCCTGATATCCAAGATTTCCTGATATCCAGCCTTTCCTTACATCCAAACTTTCTCTGATCCAACCTTTCCTGATATCCAAATTTTCTCTGATGCAACCTTTCCTAATATCCAAACTTTTCTAATATCCAAACTTTCCTGATATCCAGTCTTTCCTGATCTCCAGCCTTTCCTGATAGCCAAACTTTCCTGATATCCAGCTTTTAGTGATATCCAAGCTTTCCTGATATCCAAGATTTCCTGATATCCAGCCTTTCCTTACATCCAAACTTTCTCTGATCCAACCTTTCCTGATATCCAGCCTTTCCCTGATGCAGCCTTTCCCTGACATCCATCCCAAGAGCTCCAGCCCTTCCCTGGACTTTTGTGCTGAATTATAAACTGATAAACTGATAAACTCCTTTTTCCTGAATGGATTAAAAGAAATAATCCCAAGCACCAAAACTAGAGATGCTCCAGCCCTGTTGGGTGCAGCACATTACTGCATTTCTTAATTAAGAACAAACAGATTCTATTAAAATATAAAAAGTGCTCAAACATCTTAAGGAAAGGGAAATTTAAAATCTATTAAACTGGATTTCTCAGATATGTGGGGCCTCCCAAACCCTCCACAGCACAGCTTGGAGCCCTTCCTGTGACACCCTTAAAGAGATTTTCCTCTGGAGATAAAAATATCAACTTTTCCTCCTGGTTCAGGCTCAGATTTTTGATTCAGAAGCACAGGCAAGGCCAATGCCATCTGTTGGTAGGAACCCCACAGCCCTGCTCCCAGCTGACACAGGACAGGAGCTGACAGGCTCCTTCTTCAGTGAAAAATGTTGAAAAATCTCTTCTGGTGCATGGAGGGGTTCATTTATTCCCAGGAAAAGCAAAGATCCCAGGGCTGGAGGGAGGGAAGGGACCCAGCACAGGATTTGCTGCCAGGCTCAGAGGGCAGAGCACAAACTGTGCCAGGGTTTGTGCCCGGTGAGGCTCCACAGCTCCCCCCAGAAAGGACATTTTGGATTTTTTGAAGCTCATCCTGGGTTTTCCTGGCTGTGGAGCAGCCCTGGGAGCTCTCCCTGACTCACCCACAACCCTCTGGGTTTCCCCTCTGCGCACAGGGCTCTGCTGACAGCCAAATTCTGCTGCTGCACTGCACCCAGGGCAATTGTAAAATGCAGATTTATTCCCACTCCAGAGGAACAGGTTCTGCTCCTTTCTCCTTCCCTGTCACAAAACTCTTTACATCTAAAACATTCAACTCCAGCTCCCCCTGAGCCACAGATCTTTTTCTGACTGATCCTCACTGTGGTTTTACCACCTTCTATTGAGGGTTTTTTTATGCCTTCTCTTTGTTGAGTGGCCCCAGGTTCAGGTTTTATCTCTACATTTCAGTTCCGAATCTGTAATTGAGGCAGTGGGAAAGGTTTTTACAGAGTCGAGGTAAGGTCGTGCATAAATAATGACTAAAAACATGATATTCAGAAAACTTCTTTTGGAAACAAGTGGAGGGTGTCCCTGCCTGTGGCAGGGGTGGAATGAAATGAGCTTTAAGGTCCTTCCAACCCAAACCAGTCTGGGATTCAAAGATTAAAAGCTGCAGAGAAACAGATCTAATTTAACCAACTCCAACTTCAGCAGCTTTATAATCCCTGGGCAACTGCTTTGAAGTGTGTCCCTTCAAACTCGAATGAATCAGATTTGATAAAAATAAAAATCTTAATAGAAAAATAAGAATTTATAGAGTTCTCTTTGCTTCAAGCATTAACAAAAAGGAGTGTTAAATCTTTGAAATTCTGTGTAGCAGGCTGTGTAGCAGGCACGTTAAATATTTGAAATGAATGTGAAATTAGAGAATCATCTGCTGGCTTTAGTCACAGTCTGGCTTTAGTTTTTTATTATTTAAAAGGTGAAAAAAATCAACTTTCTGAAAAAATAATGATCAGGAGATTAATTAAACCCATAAGCAGCAATCCAGAAAAATGCAAGGTTGGAAAACAGCTTTTCTCTCCAAATTACTGGATTTTATATATTTACATTTTTGTTTAGAAACAATAGCACAGTGTAGTGGGGGAGCTGGCATTAAATCCCAGGCTGGATTTGCAGTCCCCAGGACTCCCTTTGCTGCCCAGGTGACACAGCAGGGTTTCCAGGTGAAGGATTTGCAGGAAAATACTGTCAAGGGTTCTTCCCACCAAAAAAACAAACAAACAAAAAAAAACCCCCAAAAAACCCAAACCCCCAAAACAACAACAACAACAAAAATAAATAAAATTTTAAAAAACCCACACACACAAAAAAAAAGAACACCAAACTGACTCTTTTCCAAGGGGAAGTTTTGGCACAGAGAACCACGAGATGTTTCTGTTGTATCCCAGGGATGCAGCTTTGGGGAATTTGAGTGTTTTGACAGGGAAGAAAGGGAAAACTCAGGGTTTGAATGGAGAGGTTTGCAGAGCAGGAGCACCCTGGGAGCTCCTGCAGCACCAGAGCCCTGAGCAGGGGGAGATTTTCTCACTGAGCATCCTCCCCTGGTGCTGCAGCCCCTCAGGAGGGGCCATTTCCCCTTGGCTGGAGGATACAAGGTCTGGACAGGACCTGTTTCTATGGCAGCAGCACTTTCTCCCTCTCACATGTGGGAATTTCTCTCATTTCACACCATGTTGTTAATTCTTGTATCTTCTTTTTGGCACAACCACCTTGGCAGGTGCCTCCCTCTGCCCCACCTGCCTTCACCTCTTCCAGAGCAATGAGCTCCCAGCTCATTCACCTTCCAGGAGCTGATGATCCCTGGGGGTCCCACCCAACTCAGGTTATTCTGGGATTCACTCTCTTCAATTTTGAACCTCTTCAAATGCTCCATTGAAGCAAATAAATGTCAGCAGGGAGACATTTGATTCCAAGACTCAAACATGAGACTCTGGCAGTGTGGTGGCACCTTCCTTGCCTTCCTCAGGCACCACTGTGAGGGTCACCACGGTGCCCATGTCCCTGATGAGCTGCAGGAAGCTGTCATGAGAGAGCTCCAGCACAGACTGCCTGAGATCCAGTCCCCAACCTTCAGCTTCCCACTCTGGCCAGCCTTGATAACCCTCCCAGCCTTCCTGTGAGGAACCAGGAGCCAGAAACAGGCACAGCAACACCCTCGGACTTGTGGAAGCATGGAGTATCCTGAGTGGGAAGAGATCCACAGAGATCAGTGTCCTGCTCCTGGCCCTTCATGGGGCAGCCTCAAGAATCCCACCCTGTGCACGTCAGAGAAGCATCAAACAGACCCAGAATTGCCCCAGTCAGAGAATCATGGAATATCCTGAGCTGGAAGGGACCAACAAGGATCATCCAGTCCAGCTCCTGACCTGGCATAGACACCCCCAAAGCCCACCCTGTGCATCCCTGGCAGTGCTGTCCAAACTCTCCTGGAGCTCTGGCAGCCTCGGGGCTGTGCCCATTCCCTGGGGAGCCTGGGCAGTGCCAGCACCCTCTGGGGCAGGAACTGTTCCCTAAAATCCAACCTAAACTCCCCTGGCCCAGCTCCAGCCCTTCCCTCGGGTCCTATCCCTGCTCTCCTGCTCCAAAGGGTGGCACTGCTGGTACAGGAAAAGCCTGCAAATAATGAGGGATGTTTCACTGGCGAGGGATGGAGACATCAACCCACCAGCATGGCCTTGTCCCCTCCAGGGTGCCCTGTCTGAAGGGAAGGAAATGGGTCACTCCTGCTAAGGGATGGGTGAGCCTGTGTGGCCCCAGAGTGCTCTGGAGCAGCTGGGTTTGCCACAAATAATGCACTTTTCTATTTCAGGCACAGAAATGGTTGGTACAGAAAGGTCTTGCTGGCCTTGAGCTCCCGAGGGCAGCCTGTGACAGGGATGGCTGCTGTCCTTCCTGGCAAAAAAACCCTGGCACAGGCAGCCACCACCGAAATGTGCAGCTCCTGTTTCTGGTATTGAGCCCCCAGCTCAGGGATTACCTGAGGAACTGAGCTCAGGGCTCAGTCCCGTGTTCAGACTCCATGGTTAGGGGATTACTCTCTGTGGGCTTGGAGAAATCAGCCTCAGCTGTAGGTTTGGAGACTCTGGTTTAGCCTTTCTGGTCATGGACTCACCAGCTGTTAGCTTCGAGTTTGGAATCCATGGCTCTGGTTTATCTAGGGTCTTGGAGCTATACCATGTGTAAATCCTAGATTTGGACTCTATGGTCCCTGTCCAGGAAGAAGATAAACCCAAATTTGCACTGGATTGGGAAGGAGACGTCCCCAGTGTTTGAGGAGCAGATGAGAGGCGGCCCAGGGCAGGCCAAGGCCAGGCGGACCCATCTGCTGTGACAGCTTTTTTTCTGGGAGCCATCCTTGGCTCTACTAAATTTCAGAGGGGGGTTCAGAATTTCATCCCCAGCCCCTTGAGGAGAACGACAGCTCTTAGCTCTTTTCCTTGGGAAGGGCAGAGTGCAGCCCCAGAGTTTCAGGTGCAGACCAGAGCCAGCCCAGGGGGCCAGGCCAGACCTGGCAGTCCTGGTGCCCTCAGTCTGGGGGAAATCCCCAGATGTTTGCACGTTTAGGAGGTGGAATCTCACTGCCAAGCAAAGGCACCTGTGAAGGGTGGTTCTTCTCCTCAGGGAGGAAAACCCAGCACCACAGAGTTTGGGGAGCAGCACAGGCCACCAGGAAAGGCCAGGCCTGGGCACACCCAGCAGTGCCAGCAGCTTCTGTCTGGGAGCAGCTTTAGGACAAATATTGGTTCCCAACACCTACAATTTTAGGATGAATGTTGGTTTCCAATTCCTAAAATTGCCAAAGTCCAAGGATTGGTCCCAGAAAAAAAGCTGCCAGGAGCCACAGCTCTGGCTGGATTTGGCCTTCCAGGGATCACCCCACAGCTGCTCCATGGGGCTCTGGTCTTTTCTTCCCATGCAAAACAACTGGCTGTAAACCAAAACCAAACCCTAACACTAACAACTAAACCTAAACCTGATTGAAACCCTAACTCTTTCCCCAAACCCCAACCATATACCCTAACAATTAAGACTAATATTAATCACCTAGCCCTGACCCTAAACCTAACCATATCCCCTAACCCTAACCACTAAGTATAAAACTAACCTAAAACCTAACCTAGCCTCAAACCTAAGACTAAACCCTAAATCCTAACCCCTAAGCATAAACCTGACCCTAAAACCTAACCCTAGCCTCAAACCTAAGACTAAACCCTAACCCTAACCCCTAACCCTTGAACCCAACCCTAAATTTAACCCTAATACCAATCCTAACTCTAACCCTAGCAAGGCAGACTAGAAAGATAAATATCAAGGTGAGTAGAAAGGAGATATCTGAAGGATCAATAGCAAGGTGAATTGAAAGATATTAAAAAGTAGAATAAGATGTACATACCAGAAACATGAATAAAAGGAAGGATAGGAACTGGGTACCAGAAAGATGAATAACAATCTGACTAGAAAGTAGACAATAAAAACCAGATATAAAAACTATAAATAGAGAGAGGAATAGAAAGTAGATATTAGCAAGATTGATAAACCATGGATACCCAGATCATAGATACCTAAAACGTGGAAGGAGCCAGTTCCAGGCTCTTTGTTTCCAGTTTGTTCTTGATGGTCCTTGCTTTTTAATTTTTTTAATGTGGTTCGGGTTTTGACTCCTTTTATGCTCTTCTATTTTGTACATGTGTGTGTGTTTTTGGTTTTCACTTATTTTTGCTTTTTTTTTTCCCATTCTTTGTGCTGCAGGTGTTTGGTATTGGTTATGGGGTGGCAGTGGGAAAAAATGTCTCTTAATTTGCATATACAATAGAATATTTGCACAATTACTCATTATTAATTATTCTTCAGTGCTCTATATGGGAGTACATGGGGTGGAGAATAATAGTAATAATACGAGAAGTGTTACTCCAATCTGGAGCACTATTTATGGGCTTTATGCACTATAAATAAAAAGAAGACAAATAACAGAGTCTGGTGCAGAAAATGCCACGCTGCCTGGAGGCAATTTTTAATTTATTTAATTTTTTAAATTCTGAAAGTCTGAACAGAAACAGCTCCTGGGTCAGACCGAAGCAGCCACTTCACCGGACCTAAAACGCCGTACGACAGGCGAGCGGGATCCGGGGCGGGGATGAAACCGCGCCGCGAATTCCCTGGAAAAGCAGAAATCCCAGAATCCCAAATGTTAAAATCCCAAACTCCCAAATCTCAAATCCCAAA
>VXBQ01006217.1:93124-110431 GCA_013400175.1 Phainopepla nitens | reverse complement strand
AGCCCGGCCCACGAGCGGGGCCTCAAGGCGCGCAGCCTGCTGGAGATCCCCCGGCCGCCCCCCGGCAGCGACCCCGAGGACGAGCCCGAGGGCGGCCCGGGCGCGCTGCGGCGCGGGCTGCGCTCCACGTCCTACCGCCGGGCCGTGGTGAGCGGCGTGGAGCTGGACGGCTCCGCCAACTGCAAGAAGAAAAACAGAATGTCCCAGCCCGTCCTGAAAGCGGTGGTTGAAGATAAAGAGAAGTTCTCGAGCCTGGGGAGGATAAAGGTAAGGTGTGCTGGTGGATGAAGGTGTTGGCTCCGTGGGAGCGTGGCCTGCTGATTCTGCATGTTTCGTAAATGCTGGGAGTTTTCACTTTGTCTTTAGCTAACGCAAAACTTTTCATAGCTACTGTGAGTTTTAAAAGTGCTGTTTTCCAAGTGAGGTGCTGGAGATGGCAGGTTGTGTTGAAATCCAGGAGGCTCGGAGCCTTTGCTGGCTGCCTCCTGCTTGCCTTTTCTGCCGGATTCTCCAGCTTTCACAGCCGAACCACGGCCTTACAACCTGTGTCCTAGAAAGGCGTAAACAGGAAAAAAAAGGGACATTGTCTTAATAAAGTCTGCATGCTGGAATAGAGACAGAAAAATGAACTTCCTCCCTCGCTTCTCTATCTGAGACATTACTTTTAAAGTATTTTTAGAAATCACTGAGTGATTTTTAAATTGATAGAAATCACTTCAGGTATCCTAATTTTAATTGCCTGAAAGTAAAAGCAGCATGCCTGTTTGTAAATCTTGGTTGTAATCCCTTAGAATCCCGTAGTGGACTTACATCAAATGTCAATGTATTAAATTATAGAGACATACTGATAGTGTTCTTTTACTTATCATAGTGTAATATTGTATTTCCTTATTTTAAATGTAACTTGTTACTGTATGGAATACATTCATAGATTTCTGTGTAATAAAGTACACCAGACCAAGAGCTGATGCTGTAGCTTATAAAATAATTATCAGCTTTATGGCAGTTTTCGGCCAATTTGAAACTATGGTAGTGGATGCTCCTGTGAAAACGGTGCAAGTGGTGAAATAGAAATTGATGTAATTGTGAACAGCTGCAGAGTGTGGGGTGGTTTGGTTTGGTAGTAGACTTAACACAGTGAGTAGTGTTTAAGATAGGAGGACATGACACTGTCCTGTCCTTACAGAGTTCTCTGCAAATAGTGTTTCATTAAATAGACTCTTGGGCCCTGGGACTTGTGCACCAGAGCAGCTGTTTCGTTTCAGAGCTTTGCTGTGCTCTCAGAAGGCTCCTTTACAAAGTGCTCGGGGTGGTTTTGTTTGCAGAGTGGAGGGGCAGCCTCTCAGTGCTGTGCCTCGGCAGAAAGCCCTGGGCTAGAGGGGTGAGCTGCAAGTTCACTGAACCCCTCTCGAGCCAGGGCAGTGTGGTTTTGAAACACAGGGAAAACACATCTAAACAAGGCACGAGAGAAATGAATCTAGAGTAGGTTTTCACTTTCTCTAGTGACACAGTTGTTTTTCTTGAACTCCTGTCCAACATCCAAAGTTTACAGATTAGGGCCTGTTGATTTGGTGCCCAAGTCTTGAGTAGAGCACACATTCTTGTTACTGTGATTATTTTGCATTCTCCTCCTTTTAACATACCTCTCTTTTCTGTTAAAATTCTCTGCAGAAGATGCTGAAAGGACAAGGGACATTTGATGGGGAAGGTGAGCCTTGTTCTGCCCAGACTTGCTAATAACTCCTGGGGAAATGAACTCCAGGATTATTTTGCACTCCTTGTATGGAGTCAAAGACTCGGGACCTTGTTTTTCACTAACGTGGCTGAGATGTGGGACTGTAATTTTGGCACTAGTCGTACCTTAGGGATATTCTAATGACTATGAAGTGGCAGGCTGAAAAGGTGTGTCAAGGGCTTCTTTTCCACTTAAGCTCCTGTCCCTCCCAGAGTGAGCTGTTGGCTGTGTTTGCCTCAGCCCTGACAGTTCCACAGTGGGCTCCTCCACGTGGGACTGCCTTCCTGCCTGCTCCTGGGGCTCTGCCCAGGTGCAGCACATTGGATCCCTTATGGGTTTGGGGCATCCCTGCAGCCCTCACGAGTCCTTACTCTGGGCTGGGGGTTCACCACCTGTTTCTCATCACCTCATCAGCTCAGGGTGCTGGGCTGAGCCCTTGGATTCTGTAAGCATTTTCTTTTCTTGCTACCTAGGCTTCAAATTTAAGTGTCAGAAGAACACTGTCGTGGAGCTGTATTTTTGTGTTAATTCTGGGTTTTGTCAAGTTTGCTGCTTTTCCCAGTATTTCAATAAGAAAACCTCTCTGATGAGTCCACAGAAGTTCTGTTGTGATAACTGCTTCTCTCTTGGCTTTTCTCTGCTCAATGCCACTTTGAGGTCATCTCAGCTGCTGTTCTACCTTCCTCTTGTTTCTGTTTTCAAAGCTTCCCACTGTGTTCTCTTCACATCATCCCCTTTCCTGCTCTTTATCTCTTCTCATGCTATCTCCTGATGATGTTTTTTAGATTCTCTTCCAATGGCTCCTTTCTGTCTTGGATAATTCCAGCTAACAGCTTTCTCTGTAATGCCTCCCACAGTTCAGTTGCTGTAACAGTTTCCTCTGTTAAAAGTGTGTGAACTCTGCAGCCCCTTCCTGAAGAGCTGCTCCAAAGCCACGCCTGGGCCAGCTTTGGGGCAGGGCAGGTGTGAGCAGGTGGGACAGACCCACCCAGCCAGGTGTGGGACTGCAGGAGCTGGGGCCCTGCCTGGAGCAGCCAAACTTCCACTGCAGTTCCCCTTTCTCTTGTAGGGGAAGACTGGATGTTGTCCAAAGCCTGGCCCATCTCAAAGTACCTTTCAGAGCCTGCCTGCTTAGTGGCTTATTTGTCTGTGGGTTTTTGTGGTGTTGGATTTCTGTCCTTGCTCACTGCTGTTGCCAGGGGTGTGTGGCCAGGGAGGTTGGGAAACAGCAGGAGTGCTCACGCCTGTGTTCCTTTGCCACTGATAGTACTGAATTAATGATGGCACAACTCAAATACACCATGAGTGTGTTTGGCCTTAAGGTTCATAGGTCTCCTGCTTACTCAGACAGCCTTTTAACTTTGTTTGGGATAGTTCTGATGTCAGATCTCTGAAACTGGGAAACGCTGAAATGTGAAGACAGAATTTAGAGTTGACAGAAGAAGGGTTGGTGTGGGCAGTGTGCTTTTCCTGCATAGATAGTGAGATCTGCAGATCAGTGACTGCTCCACTGACACGCAGTCCAATTTTCTAATTGCTGGTTAATTACAGAACTGGATACAGCAAACCAAGGAAGAAAAAATTGTTTGCTATTTTTTTTCTTGACAAAGGCCCCATCTGTTCTTTAATTCGGTCTGGGAGGATCTTTGGGTACAGTGATCCATTGTCACTGTACTGCACCATTGTCCACCCCAAATCAGTTGCTATCTTTGTCTCGTGGAGTGTGAGCAGTACAGTGACACTTGGGTTTCTTTTATTGTTTAAATGTTACTTTAAATTTTTATGAGAGAAACTGAACTAACTTTCTAGCAATGACTGACATACTGTTGTTATTTGACAGAAAATGCTGTATTATATCAGAACTATAAGGAAAAAGCTCTGGACATAGATTCTGATGAAGAGTCTGAGCCCCAAGAGCAGAAGTTGGATGACAAGGTTGTTTTTCCCTATAAGCCCCTGAGGTCGATGTGGAGCCAGCTGTCTGTGGTGAGTTGTGATCCTTGTATGGCCAGAGACAGGATCCCAGGGTGGGTTGAAGCAAAGTCTTCTCTTACTCGCTGCTGGAGTTTTGGGCTGAAATTTGTCATGTCTTTTTCATCTCATAAGAACAACATGGAGGTGCCAGTCAGTTACTGGTCTTTCTTCACATAAAAAACAGTGAAACCAAGTTTATTCTAGAGTCCTGTATTTGGCAAAGACACAACTTGACTGATTCATTAAAAATAGGGTTGTGTGAGTTCACTAAAAGGGTGAATTATACTAAAAAAAGGCTTCAGTGAGTTACAAACAAGTTGCTGCTGAATTGTTCTAAGTCACTGCACACCACTCTAAAGCTGACTGGAGTGCAGCTGTTTAATGGAAAGCATTTTGAGAAGTGGAGGGCAGGGCTGGTGGTGCTGTGCTGTCCTTGCACAGGCTGGGAAGTGTCTGCAGGGCTTTGGCCGAGCAGCATCGTTAAACAAAGTGAATTCAGCTGTTCCCATCAGGGCTGCAGTCTCACTGCCCTCCCTGCTAACAGCCTGACAAATTACTGACAGCAGCTGACACTGCCACAGCTCTTCCTCAGACATCTGACTGGGGACTGAAGGAACCAGAACAGTTCTGTGTTTGTGTGGTTATTCTCTGATCGTTTCTGTGGCTTCTGGAGGGATGTCCCTAAATGAAGGGTTTGGGGTTGTTTTTGTTAATGTAACTTGTGGAATGTTGTAGATGCTCATCTCTGGCATTGGAGAGATTATGCCATGGCAGGATCACCTGGAGAGTTTGATCATCAGCTCTGTATATCCCAATAAATGAGGGATTAAGCCTCAGGGAGGTCTCCAAAGGCTGGTTAAGTGGTCTCATTGGCAGAGCTGTCTTACAGATGCTGATGAGCTTTTGCAGTTTAAAGTATTGAAAGATGAATCTCTCTGATTCAGTAATTATAAAGAAGGCAAAACAGTGTGGTTTTGAAAAGGCAAGACAGTGTGGTTTTGAAAAGATATGCTTTAATTTTCTTTTTCCAACAATCAAACACTTAAAATACAGTTCATTTGCTTCATGTTGCAAAAAAATAAAGTGTTTATAATGAAGTCAAATTGTTTTTTCTGCCTTCTGGGCAAACTAGCAGTTAAATGTTCAACAGCTGAGGCATTTTGGAAGGAATGCTATTTAGTAATAATAATGATAATTTCAAAACACTAATTTGCTTTGAGGCAAAAATCACATGAAGACCATCTCAGGAGGAGAACTGTTCTGTGCTGTGCTTCACTTACAGAAACCAACTTGTTCTTTACTGGTCCTCACACAGAAACTTGTGCCCTGTCTGTATTTGATTTACAAGACTGGAAGTGGGGAGTATGTGGGAAAAGGTGGTGCATGGAGAAAACAAAATCTGGGAATCTGAGACTCACAGTGACTATGTTTATAACTCTGGAAAAATTACATGCTGTCAGTGTGTATTAAAAAGTTAAAAAGTGAGTCTGGAGTTGTCGCAGGAAGTCAGCTGGAAAATGTCAGTCCTGGGTTTCAGCATGTGCTAGGAAAGGAGGAGGATAATGTCTGTGGTGTTTATGAGCAGTGCCTGTGCTGGGAAAGGCAGGCCAGAGGGATCCCCTCTCTCTGCAGGAGCTTTCCCTGGCAGCTGCTGCAGCTCCCACCTCGCTCTGCTTGAGGGGGGCAGTGCCCTGAGGGCATGGAGTTGTCAAATGCTTTATGATAACTAACAATAATTAGAAAGGTGTTTCTGTCTTCCTGAAGTGTATTAACACGGTTTGATCTTGGTTGGGACTGGTTTCTCATTCATGTAAAAATGAGATGCTGTGAGTGGCTTTATGGGGCCACTCCCAGGGTCAGTGCCCAGGGCAGCCTCCTTCCAGGGTCAGTGCCCAGGGCAGCCTCCTTCCAGGGCCACTCCCAGGGTCAGTGCCCAGGGCAGCCTCCTTCCAGGGCCACTCTCAGGGTCAGTGCCCAGGGCAGCCTCCTTCCAGGGCCACTCTCAGGGTCAGTGCCCAGGGTCAGTGCCCAGGGCAGCCTCCTTCCAGGGCCACTCCCAGGGTCAGTGCCCAGGGTCAGTGCCCAGGGCAGCCTCCTTCCAGGGCCACTCTCAGGGTCAGTGCCCAGGGCAGCCTCCCCTCCGTGGTGCCAGCCCAGACCCCTGGTGTGATGTCCAGGCCCTTCAGGGTCAGTGTCTGCACTGGCTCCCCTTTCTCTCCCTGTAGCAAAGGGCTTATGTCACTGTGGGTGTGGTGCAGCCACTTAGATTTCTGGTGAGTTCCCCCCTCCAGCACCTCCATATTTTGAAGGAGCTTTTTGCTGCTAACCAGAGTTCACCTGTCCTCCTTTCATGCTTGGCTTCTCACTCCACGGCTGAATCAGTCTTTGCTGGGGAAAAGCCAGTCCAGTGTGATCACAGCATTAGTAGCAGGGATGTTGGGCCTCTTCCATTCCTTCTGGTCATGTTCTTAGCTTAAGTGAACTTTTTGTTTGCTTAGTATCACACATGTGACGTTTTTTAGGTTATTTCAGCTTAAATGTTTTGGACATGTCAAAATTAGGTATTGAGTTTTCTTTGGCAGAAATGGCCAAAGTGGTCTCCATGTGCGGGCCTCTGTCTTTTGGAAGTGTTGCTGTTGGGGAGTGCAGGGCTGGGCCCTTCCCTGGGAGTTCATGGGCCATGAATTCCTGTGTGCTTTGTGGGACACACCCGTGTGTGACAGCAGCGGCCACGGGAGCACAGCTGCAGTTGGTGCATGGCTTCAGCAGGTGCCCCATGGGCCTCCCTGGACACTGGCAGTGTCTGTGTTAGCAGGGACCACTGACATCTGTCTGGGGGGTGTGTGCCTAGGTATTTCCAGTGTGGGTGTATTTTTAGGAAACTCTTCCACTGCATCCAGAAAAAAGTGGCATTGCACCTTTCCATGCCATTGCACTTCCTCAGGAATGCTCTGAAGCTTTCAGGCTGCTGGTTAAAATGTACTTTATTGTTTAATAGAAACACATCTAAATAGTTGTTGCTCAGCATCCAGAAGTGTCTGCTTGTGGTGCTGTGGGAATGTGGGCCTGGTGTTCCCAAGGCCAGTGGCTCCCACACTGGAATGTTGCTGTTGCTGTCACAGGCATTACCTGTCAGTCTGTACTTTGGTGTGCAGACCAAAGTGTGGCACCTCTTTGTTCCTGCTGCCCAGCATTGTGGGGCCTGGTGTGCAGGAACAAAATGAGGAATAATATATCCTTTAAAATCCCAGGGAGCAAGAAGAGAAAGCTGTTGGTGATAGCATGTTGGGAGCTTTTGGAGAAGGCTGGCAGAAGTGGGTGTGAGGGCTGGTTCTGTGACGTGCCTCTGCCCCACCAAGAGCCAGGGCCCTCCTCGTGGGTGGTGCTGTGGCCCTTTCCCTTCCCTTGCCCTGGGGTCCCTCCTGGTCTGGGACCTGTGGCGAGAGCTCCTGTGGAGCCAGGCCCTCCCTGGTGCTTTCCCTTCTAGGTTTGATAATCCTGTGTCTCTTTTAATCACACTTCCCCACAAAAGATATTCAAATATCAACTGCTCTGTGTTTTTAGGTGAAGAAGAATGGCCTGTCAGAAGCGATCAGCCAGGAAGAAAGGAAGAGACAGGAGGTACTCTGTGCTTTGGGGTGGCTGCTCAGGGTGCTCAGGGAGGAGGTTGTCTCTGCTTTGGGGTGGCTGCTCAGGGTGCTCAGGGAGGAGGTTGTCTCTGCTTTGGGGTGGCTGCTCAGGGTGCTCAGGGAGGAGGTTGTCTCTGCTTTGGGGTGGCTGCTCAGGGTGCTCAGGGAGGAGGTTGTCTCTGCTTTGGGGTGGCTGCTCAGGGCTGCACTGCACGCCCGGCTCACCGCTCTGTTTGTTGATTAGGAGATGTTGATAAGAGTTCATTGCTTGGCTTCCTGCCCTCCAGTGAAGTGTCCTCTCTCCCCAGGGAGACCAAATGAGCCCAGTCTGTGCTGAGGTGCCTCTGTCCATGCCAGGGGCTCCTGGGTCTCCCTGCACCAGCTGCAGCCTGGCAGCACCGGGGTCGCTGCTGTGCTGGGGATGGGGTGACGTGAACCCAGCTCGCAGAGGGGGACGTGGCACAGGAGTTTTTATAGCAGTCATGGGCAAAGAGCAGCTTTTCCAGAGCCCCTGGGCTGTCCCTGTCCCTGTGAGCAGTGCTGGCACGTGAGCCCTGTGTGCCTGCTGCAGCCCAGCTGGTCCCTGTCCCCAGAGCAGGGCAGGGATCCCTGCTGGCAGCAGCAGCACCGGCTGCTTGTCTGTTCTCTCTCTTTCCTCTGTGCTCCCTGTGTGCTCTTCATCCACTTTCCTTTCCCCTCTGCTCCCTGTGTCCTCTTCATCCACTTTCCTTTCCCCTGTGCTCCCTGTGCCCACCTCATCTGCTGTACCCTCCTTCCTCACCACAGGGGCTATGGCAGAGGGAAGGAGAGGAGTTGCAAAGCCTGGCCCAGGCAGCTGTGTCCCTGCAGCTCCTCCCCAGGTATGTCCTTGCCCAGGAAGCACAGGGCTTTGCTGGGGACCCTGCCAGGGACATTACCTGCTGTGGCAGTCTGCCCCAGTGTCTTCATTCCCCTTCAGGACATACCTCAGCCTCCTCCTGCTGGGAAGCTTTTGAGACAAGGCATATATTTCAGTCATATCCTTTAGGAGCCTTTAGTGTGTGTTTCCTGGAGCCATACTTGCATCCTTTCAAAAAGAACAAACTCTTTGGATGCCTTTTGGATGTAAAGTCTTTAATGCTACCAAAAATGTTTTTGCTACCAAAAATGCCTGAGGGTTTTTTATTTGAATTTTAGAGGCCAGTTCTTTCAGTGGGAGCCTAAATAAATATTTTTAAGCTGCAGTTATGTCACCAATTCGTGCTTTTGCTGTATTTCTTTTAAACTGCCTTTTATCATTTATTCTTTATCTGCTCTTTAAATTGCTTTTTAGAGCCTATTAGATAGTTATATTATATACATCATCACTGCAGAAAAATATATTTGTTTATCTTCTGCCTTGATTAATGTCCATGTTCTGTCTTCATACATGTCCCATCTTTCAGAATCTGTTAGGTGGATCTCTGCATATTTTGGCTAAAGAAAACGTGTCACAGACTGATTTGAACTAAAATTATTTTCAGTAGTTCTTTCCTTGCAAGCCTAAGAGGCCTGTGTATGTGTGTACCCACTGCAGGGTGCACCTGGCCCCCTGGGAGCGTTACTGTCCTTGGGGTTCACACGTCCACTGGCCCTGATCTCGTGCAGATGAACCCCAGTGTGGCTTCAGGTGCCCTCCAGGAGCACCCAGCAAGCAGCAGGGAGCTGTCCCCAGCCCCTGGCTCTGTGTCAGGGACCCTTCTCTGGTTTTTACTCTCCAGAATGTGGTTGGGTCATGGTGAGATGATTCTCTCTCCCTTCCTTGCACATCAGAAGCAAAGTGTCTGCCCCATTCCTGCCCGTGCTGATGGTCTTGTTCCCAGGCTGGGGAACCTCCTGTGCTCTTGGGGTCACCCCTGCTGTTGAGTTGTCTTCAGACTCCTGGTTTGCATTGCATTGAAGACTCTGAATATACACTTCTTAAGAAATACCTTTTTTCTAGTATTAAATCACTTATTTCTAATTAACAATGCAACTATTATAAAGATGAATATTTAAGTCATAATCTTTAGCTTACATCCAAAACTTTGCTTTGCACCTCTGCTCAAGATTTTCTTTTTGTTTTTAAGGAAGAAAGCCCAGTCACTAGTAAGTCTCTTCTTCTCCCCTCCCACTTTGCAGGCAATATTTGAGGTGATATCTTCTGAGCACTCCTATTTGCTGAGCCTGGAGATTCTGATCCGGATGTTTAAAAATTCCAGGGAACTGAGCCTCACAATGACCAAAACAGAGAGCCACCACCTCTTCTCCAACATCACGGATGTTTATGAAGCAAGCAAAAAGTAAGCCTGGCATTTCTGTATTTAACAGAACTGTACATCCTCAGCCATAACAGCAGGTTTCTTTTTGGAAGCTGAGTGAACCATTTCAGTGGTGGTCATTTCTTCCAAAACTCCTGCTGGTTTGAAGATGAAAGGACAAGTGGCAGAGGTACCCACGGGAGTGTGAGCAGGGCTGGCCTGGGATTTGTGTCTCTGAAATGGGGAGGGAAGGGATTCACAGAGTGAACCGTGGTGGAAACGAGCATCCTTCAGATCGAAACAGTTCTGAGCTGAATGCTGATCAGGCATTCAGACCTGCTCCTTACAGTGCATCAGATAAAGCTCAGTCTGCCTTGCTGAGCTGTTAAATTTGAGCTGGAGCTCCATGCTTGCCCTGGAGAGCTGGCCTGTGCCAGGTGGTGCAGAGGGGGCTGTCCTGAGGCTCTGGGACTGTCACCCCCGTGTGAGCACCAGGGCCAGGCATGAGCTGCTCTGCCCTGCTGCTGCTGTGGGCACATTCCTGCAGTCTGGGGCCCGAGGGAAACAGACACCACAGATCGTGCCTCAAGAGGAGGAAATGGCAGATCTTACATGATACAAATGCAGAAAAGTCTTGTTCATGACTGGTAATTACTGCCAATGTTATTTAATCCGGGACATGCATATGTATGTGCTCTCAGAGTACTTCACACCCTCATTCAGAAAGTTGCTGAATGTGGCTTTGCTTCCTTGCAAATTGTTCTGCCTTCACAGCAGCAGGTGGATTATGTGTTCCACAGAACTGAAGCATCCAAATGTCTGCTGCTTCTGTTCTCCCTGGCTGCCAGTGTGAAGTGAGCACCGTGGCTGAAGGATGCTGTGGCCTGGGGAAGGCACTGAGTGCTCTCAGCTGTAGCTCTGCACAGCTTTACAGGATCTCTTCACCTGTGGAGCAGAGAAATATTGGCCTCCTTTCAGAAGGGGGGCTGAAGGCTGAACAAGGATTCTGAATGTTTTTTTATTTTGTTCTCCCTTCTTTTGTCCCCTTTGTAGAAATGACAAGTTGTGAATTCTTTAGCATTAAACCCTCATTTACCTTGGTAGAACTTGTGATATTCATGTTCCCAGTCATAGTAAAGTAATTTCTTGGCTTTTTTTCTCTGAGCTACCACAAAGTCTGTGGAATTTGACATCTTTTGTGCAGCAGTTTGACTTTTGTCTTCTGAAATTTGTGCAGCAACCAGATGTTTTTTGGAGGCTGATGTGCTGTGTCAGGTGCAAACCCAGTTGAGGAGCTGTAGAGCAGGAGAACGTTGGGGTTTGCTTGGGGATCCTTTCCTTGTCTCCTGCAGTCCAGGTCTTCTGCCAGAGCTTGGGGGTTGTGTGGCCCCAGGACCCCCCCAGTCTGACAGCACTCGTGTCAGGGAGAGCAGATTATCAAAGTCTTTGCTCTCAAGGAAAAGTTCCTTTTACAGGTACTCCTTACAGAGACTGTGAGGTGTAAAATAAAGGACAGTGGGGGTGGGGAGAGCCCTGCTCTGAGGGGAGCTCTTACATCCGTTTTGATTAACAGTCTTCAAAGGAAATGGGAGGGAGAGGGAAAAAAAGAGTGGAAAAATACCAAACTAGTTTAGAATTATAATCTTATTCTTTCTTGTCTGTGAAGTCTCATGGCTTAAGAACTTGGTTTTTTTATGACTTGGGGTAAAATCAGAAGTCGTAACTCCTTTGTAAACTTAAATGAAAACATAATTTCTTTCCCAAGTTTTGCAATACTGTTAAACTAAAAACTGCTGGCTTTGAGCAGCGTCATTTGTGTAAATAATGGAAGTGATTTTAACCCAGATACCAGCTTGCTATCTCCAAACTCTTGCTTTCCATTTTCAAGGTGTTTCACAGTAGCAAAATCCACCCTTTTGTTAAAAAATGGAGCATCTGTCCCATTCTGCTGTGTTTTAAGCAGCCTTTGCTTAGTACAAAACCCGAGTATGAGTGTAGTTACCAGTGGTTTTGGTTGCTTGGACAGAAGTTTGGTGAGCTGAAAAATCTGAGCTGATAAAAATAGTTTAAAAAAACCTGTAGTCAAAACTGCTTAAAGCCTCTGTCTAGGAACTTTGACTTGGAACATGTTTAATGGAAACTCTCCAGCAACACCAGGAGAGGCCTGTAGTGCCTGACAGGGCCATTCCTGGGGGAACAAAGCTGCCTTTGTTGGAAGCAGAAGGCAGAGAGCAGAGACTGTCCCTGCTGTTGGGAGCTCCCTGGAATGCCTGTGACAAAGGGCAGTGCAGGTGAGTACTCTGTGCAGGTCAGAGGTGCTGGAGCCCAAACCCCAGTGGGGCACCGTGGTCAGGAGCTGCTGGGCTGGGCTGGGGGAGGCCAGGGAGCAGCTCAGCCAGCAGTGAGTCAGGAATGCAGGCTGGGGAAGCAGTGCCAGGGTCAGACAGGCAGGTGAGGGCACAGCTCCCCAGGAGCCCCTCTGGGGAAGGAGGAGTCACAGGGAAATTAGGGAAGTGTCTTGGGGAGCAGTTGGTCTGCAGGGTCAAATCTCCAGGTTCATGGGGGAAAGGAAAGCTTTGTAGCATTTGTGCCTCCTCTGCCATTAGGCCAGCAAAGGGCAAATGCTTCTGTGACACCAGAGCAGTATGAGCAGGAAAAGATCCTAACAAAACCATTTTCACAGGTTCTGTCTGGTTTTAAACTCTGTGCCCTAATCACAGAATGTGAACACTGGGGTTGTGGTGGGTTCATGGCTGGTCAAAGTCGTTCCCATTTCGTTGTCCCAGTGGCTGGGAGCATTTATTGGCTCAATGGACATTTGTTGTCCTGCAGGTCCCACCTCTGCCCAGGTGCTGTGGGCACCTTCCTGCTGTCTCGGGAATGCATCTGGAGCAGGATATGCAGGCAGGGCTGCTGTGGCCTTTCCTCTGCCCTGGGTTTGTGCCAGAGCTCTATAAATCGCTGGAAGGGCAGTGGCTCCCCAGCAGGACAGGCCCTGGGGCATGGCCTGGCCCCAAGCTGGTGACAGAGGGAGCAGACAGGCTGCAGGGCCAGCTCCTCTGTGCTCCGTGGACATTACCCAGGAAAAGGTGTTTTGTGGGCTGTGAGCTGTTACATTTGTGTATGTAACTATGTGTTGATTTCCATTATTGAGACTGTGGGAACTCCCAAATAAACTGATTTCAGTTCTGCCCTTTCATCACCCTCTCTCCAGACATTTTTTCTTGTAAAAACTGATTTTGATTCAGCATAAAAATTCTATGGAAATGAGACTATTTCTCCCATTTTTACTATTTTAAATCCCCTTCCCCTTCTCTAAGTAACAATAATGTTGCAGATGTTCAGATTCTGTTCCTGATGAGAAGGTTCAGATTTGGAGAGGTTAATCCAAAATCTCTATTACTTCTAGCTGAAGTTATCTCAAGTTGGCAGTTGCTACTCTGGTGCCCCTGTCTCCAGGGGGAAGAAGCTGAATTCTCCTTGGTGCCACCCCAGTGGTTTCTATCCCTGGATGGTGTCAGCAGCACGCTGGGGCTAAACCTGCATCTGTGGCCCTTGGCCTTCAGGAGTGCTGCAGAGTGGATGGTTCTTTTAAACAGTGTAAGGGCACGATGAGGGAAATCAAATTGTGTCCTATGATGTGTCTGATTTTATCTTAATTGGATCTAACTTTAACCAGAAAATCCTGGATTTAACAAAGACATATTTGAAGTAAATCCTTCGGACATTCAGCAAAAAAAAGCTGCACACATCACAGCAAATTCCTTGATGGTTAAATTGAATGGCATCATTCCATCCCTCAGTCCTGAGCTTTATGGCAGAATCTGTCCTAAAACTGTAAGGGAAATTGTTTATGATGTGTCTGCTTCACTGATTTTATCTAATACAGATACAGTGATTAGATGTGGAAAACTACAACTTTTGAATCAAAACTTTGATGCAGGATTTCCTTATGGGACATATTGGGAGATGGAACTTGGATATACTGCTCCTTTTTGTCCCTCTTTTCCCTTTTTCATTTTTTTTTTTTGTCTTCTGTTTTCCCAGATCTTTTCTGGTCTTACAGTCTCTGATGCTGTCACTGATGAAGCACCAGATAAATTCTAAAGGTGGAAGTTGTGGCCCAGCAGGGTCCAACACCTTGTCAGTGTGCCATAACACAGCAGGAAATGCTGGATTTCCTCATTTCCTCGGCACAGTGAATTGGCAGCAGTGGGAGGTTCTCCCAGCCATAAACATGTCTGAGCAGAGAGAAACAAATCCCAGTGTGAGATGGGGCTCCTGGGACGCTGCAGACTCCATACTTTGAGTCTCTTTCTAATGTAATTTTATGATTTATGTTCCCCTTGGGGCTGGTCCTGACATTAAACCCCAAACCCAGAGCACAGGAGAAGTCTGTGACAGCTCACAATGTGTTGTGGCTTGGAAGAGGCTGCTGGAGGACTCTGCCCTCAGCAGAGACAGGGCTGTAACAAATTCTATAACAAATTCTGCTCAGCACTTGCAGGCAGAGCCCTGGTCAGCAGCCAGTCCCTCTGCAGTTACTGTGTCAGAGCTTCACACAAACAAAATCCGAAACCAGACCAAAATCCACGTGATTGCTCTGGCTGACCCAGTGAGAGCCTGGCAAACCCTCAGTGCAGCAGCTGCTTCTGAGCTCACCTGGAGAGTGCCTCATTTTAGTTAAGCCCTGTTGCTGCACCTGTGGGTGATCAGCTGCTGCTCATCCTGTTCTTCTGCTCCTCTCACATGTTTGAGGTGTGTTCCTAAAGCAAACTGTGGAGGACATCACTTGAAAAAAGGTGGCAGATTTGAAGAACCACTGCTAGTGATGAAAAAAATGGAATAAAGGGCTGGAATTAAATAAAGCAGATTTCAAAATATTGGAGCTTAATGTGAGCTCAAGTGTTCTAAGTATTTCCTCAACTTTTTCTGTGCTGTATGAGAATTTTTTAATGAACTTGTTGACTCCAGGGAGTTGATGATTCTTGCTGTGAATGCTGATGTACAAAGGCTGCAGCCTGCACAGTTTGCTGATCTGGGACCTGCTCCTCCCCAGGCACTGGGGGATTTCCAGTGGAAATCAAGGCCTGTGCTTTGTTGGGAGAGCAGAAAGCAGAGGGAGGCCTCCAGAGACACTCACAGGGCACGGGCAGCAGGGGCTGTGTCAGAACAAGCATGGTTAGGGGAAGAGCCAGCTCAGGGGTTTGGGTTCTGTGCCCATTTCCAGCGTTTCCAGTCCGTGTTTGGTTCCAGTGGAGGAGTGCAGGATGTGAGCACCGTGCCCTGCTCCACCAGCACGTGCCTTTACCTGTATTCCATCCAGCACTCCTGGACTGTGCTGCCTTTAATTGCAAGAGGAAATGCGTTAATGTGTGTTTGAAGTAGTTTCATTTCTTTTGCAGCCCCATTTCTGGAAATTCTGGTCTGACCAGCTCAGTGCTGCCGTTGGTTTGTGGCAGTGGGAGAGGGGAAGTGCCGGTGCCAGCGGGGCTGCCCGGGGCCAGCAGCACCGGGGCCGTGTCCCCGTGTCCTGCCAAGGCAGGGCTGGCCTCCCGGAGCAGTCCCGCTGCCATCGGCTGCTAACTCGGGGTCGTGGCAGGTGAATGCTCTGAGACAAAGATGCTATTTGCACGTAAAAGCGAGCAATTGACTGTAACCCCCCAGGTTCTTTGAGGAACTGGAGGCGAGGCACCAGAACAACATCCTCATCGAGGACATCAGCGACATCGTGGCGAGGCACGCGGGCTCCACCTTCGACCCCTACGTGAAGTACTGCACCAACGAGGTGTACCAGCAGCGCACCCTGCAGAGACTGCTGTGAGCAGGGCAGGGCCTGGGCCGGGCTGTGCCCTCTCCGGGAGCTGCACAGCCCCTCCTGCCACTGCTCCCCTTCCTCCATCAGTTCAGTGGCAGGGTGACAGTGGCCCTGTGTGGCACACCTGGGTCTGCCCTCACAGGCAGGGGTGGCAGCTCCTGAGCTTTAATGTCAGTGCTGGGGCTGCTGGATCTGAGGGAATAAAGCTGAAGGCTTTATTTTTGGGGTGGTCTGATTCCTGCAAATCACACTTTCTTTTCTATAAAATAATGGTTTATTTAAAATTTAGCAACTTGCACAATTGTTTTGTGAAAGATGCCATTGAATTCCTCCATCCTCTTTCTCTGCAGGAACACAAACCCAGCGTTCAAGGAGGTGCTGTCCCGGATTGAGTCCCACGAGGATTGCCGGAATCTGCCCATGATCTCCTTCCTCATCCTCCCCATGCAGAGAGTCACTCGTCTCCCCTTACTGATGGATGTGAGAACACCTGCCTCCCTCTCTCCTTGCTGCTTGCTCTTGCAGTGTTAACATCCTCTTCTCCTCAGTTCTGGTTCTCTCCAGTCTCTTCATGCCTTCTCCCTTACACCAGTCCCGGGCTGTGGATTTTGGATTTCTGCTGCATTTGTTTGCTGACTGGGACTGGGCCCTCCTGCTCCCCCATTCACAAGTTAAATACTTGGATGTTCTAATAGGAAAATTGTACAGGAAAAGGTCAGAATGGTTCTGAAACTCAGGAGGAACCAGCACAGGGATTGTATGTAGTGCTAGGATTGAAATGAACCCTGCAGCTGAAAACCAAGACCTTGTTTTGAGGGTGCAGAGCATCACTTTGTTCCCAGCCCTTTCCAGGGAGGCATTCCTTGGGGTGACCACGTCACCGGTGTTCCCTCGTGATCTCAGTCCAGCCGTGGTTCAGCTCCTGGGTTTCAGTTAAGATGTGAAATCCCTCAGAGTTGCAATCTGTGCTGCTCGGTCCTCTGAAGTGGCTGATGTTTTGTTTCAGACTATTTGCCAGAAAACCCCCAAGGATTCAGCAAAATATGAGAACTGCACGCAGGCTCTGAAAGAAGTCAGCAAGGTATGTTTTCAAGTCATTCCTGTGTACTTGCAGGGAAAAATGGATGTTTTCCATGCAGAAATAATGCAGGTGGGAATAGCACTGAAGCATAAAATTTCTACATCGTTGTATTTAAGGAAGGGCACTGGGGATTGGGTTTGTGCAGAATTTCTGGTTCCTGCTTGGGAAAAAATCCCAAACTGGGTGGTGGTTCTGGGTTTGTGTGTGGGAGCTGTGTGGGAAGTTAATCCAACTGGGAGGAGGTTTGGAGCTGATCATTAACCTGGATCAGAGCAGTGGCCCTGCTCTGCCAGAACCTGGGCTGAACCTTTGTTCCCCCTGCAGAGTCACACATTGCTGGGCTCCTGTGGGATCTCTGGGGGAGAGGCATCTGGGAGCAGGGCCAGCCCTGGTCCCTGTGACCAGCCCTGGTCCCTGTAACCAGCCCCTGGTCCCCGGGACCAGCCCTGGTCCCTGTAACCAGCCCTGGTCCCCGTGGCCAGCCCTGGTCCCTGTGACCAGCCCTGGTCCCTGTGACCAGCCCCTGGTCCCTGTGACCAGCCCTGGTCCCTGTGACCAGCCCCTGGTCCCTGTGACCAGCCCTGGTCCCTGTAACCAGCCCTGGTCTCTGTGGCCAGCCCTGGTCCCTGTGACCAGCCCTGGTCCCTGTGACCAGCCCTGGTCCCTGTGACCAGCCCCTGGTCCCCGTGGCCAGCCCTGGTCCCTGTGACCAGCCCTGGTCTCTGTGACCAGCCCCTGGTCTCTGTGACCAGCCCTGGTCCCTGTGAGCAGCCCTGGTCTCTGTGACCAGCCCTGGTCCCTGTAACCAGCCC
>VXBQ01006217.1:67394-80101 GCA_013400175.1 Phainopepla nitens | reverse complement strand
CCCGGCTCTCCCCGCAGCCCGGCTCTCCCCGCAGCCCGGCCAGCCCTCACTGCCCGGCTGGCCCCCGAGAACGCTCCGGGCCTGCCTCCTCCCTCCCCGCAGCCGCCGGGGTCTCTTTTCCCCTTCCTCAGACTCCCTCCGGCACCCCCAACCCCCGGGGCAGGGTGATTCTCCTCCTCCGCCTCCTCATTTAAAACACCTGAGGGTGAAACAGTCTGGCGGTGGGCAGGGAAGTTAAACGGTGTGTTTTGTGCAGCTGGCAGTGAGGAGCTCGTTATCCATCCCTTGTTAACACAATGGAAAGCACCGTCTAGCCAGTAACTTTGACTTACAAGTTTCACCTGAGCTGCTCTGCTTTCTTCAGGATAAAGTGCATAAATCCTCCTGAACTTCATGATTAAGATCATTTTTGCAAAGGAAAAAATCCAACAAAACACCAAAGAAGGGAGAAAAGTTATATTTCCAGGCTTTTTTTCTCAAGGATAAACCTCAAAATCCTTAACAAACTTTGTTAGTCAAATATTCTTCCACAGCTGGAGATCATTCAAAACAGAAAAACATTCAAAACATTGAGAACAGTTGAAATGACTTACAAAAACAGACTCTTAATGAATACTGTAACCCATACATGAACTTCTTAAAAAAAAAAAAAGGCAACTCGAATGCAATGAAACCTTAACACATAATCCAATGTGGCTTTTATCTAACCATGCTTTCTGTAATCTGCAATTTCAGTCAGTAGTGATGGTGGGATGGGAGCAGAAAGCAAAGGAAGATTAATTGAATGGGATGAAATGCAGAAAAGGAGAAGAATTTCTGAAGATTGTTTCCTCCCACTGTACAAACTCAACAAGTGTTTTCAAGTTGAGTTTAATTAAGCTGTAATTACCTTCTGTGAAAGTGCTGGTGAGCAGACTGCTGCACAGCTGGAATAACACAGCAAGTGTAATTACTCACCACACTCCATTAAAAAAAAAAAAAGATCAGTTTAGGTATTACTAAGCAGTATTTAGCAGGTTTTTTAATCTGTTACCTGATGGGTAAAAAAACTGAAAGAAAACAGCTACAGCAGGACATAACCTTACACCATTCAACAACTGCCTTTCTCTCGCTCACAAAGCTACATCAAGCACAGAACACATGCACGTACACATACTGCCAACTAGCTCGGAATAACTGCTCCTCAGGATGAGGAAATTTCCAGCTTACCCTACAAAAGTTGTTCCTCTAGCTAAAGAAATGCTGTAAAAAGGAAGGTGGCCGGGCTGGCCTGGTGAATGAAGGTGTCAGCTGTAGCGCTCGCCCTGGAACCGCGGCGCGAAGTTCCTGACGGCCTCGTTCTCCTGCGTGGTGATCAAGTCTATAATAGCTGTCAGCACTGCTGTACCCCTGCATTTGATATCATTCCAGTCCACGGGATGGGGGTTTTCTATTTTTTCTTGTAGAAGATCATCAAGTTCTTGCCTCAATTTCTGGGAAGCATTGTAATAAAGGAAGAAAAGGAAAAAGGGAAGAGATGGGCAGTTAGAGCTACACATAGGATCAAGAGACAGGCTCCAGTGCCTGGGGCCCTTTGTTCTCCTGACCTTTATACCTCTCTTCTCCCATCAGCTCATTTTCACATTGCTATTTTCAGGATCAAACACTGTCTCTCAAAACCCAGTCTCTGATGAAAGACCACCATCTCTGGATGTGATGCCTCTAACAGCCCACCCAGCACTTAGCTGACTATTTCAGGATTAAAACGCCTGGTTTAAAATAAAAATAAAATTTTAAAAAAAGACTCAGGTATGATTTCTGGGTTCTAATATTAAACTGTTCTATAAAATCCATTCCTGTTCACTGAGGAGCCTCACTCTCACGTTTCCATATCCATGTGGACATTTCCTGGACTGACCAAGCATCCTACAGCTTCTGTGCAAGATTAGATCTCTTTTGTTTCTCACTGGGGGTGCATTTCAAACATCATCCCCCTGAGTGATGAATCAAAAAGCACACAGGAATAGCAAATCCAGAAATCCCTAAGCAGAACCAGTGTTACACTGAGCCTTACAGGTACATTATTTTGAAACAGTCACCTTGACTAAGTTTGCTATTTTTTCTGAAGATTGGAAAACAATCCACTCATCCACAGCGATGGTGTCCTGGTCCTTATCCTTCTGAATGGATATATCCCCTCCAAAGAACAAGAGGCAGTATGGAGACACCTCTGTACAATCATACAGGTAAATCTGCAAAACAACAGAATTGTCTGATCACCCTCAAAATATCTGTGCCATCAGTAATCCTTAATGAGACTTCTACAGAATTCCATAAGGTCCTTACTCAGTTACTCACAAATTCTGGAGATGCATGAAGCAACTCAGTTCAAAAAAAAGCTACATGAAATCAGATTGAACAAGAGCAAAAACAGTACCAAGTCTTTCAGTCTTTCATACAGTGGTGAAATCAAACCAGATGCTCCATAACAATGAGAGGAAAAGATGTCAGCATATTGAGAAGTGTTAAGACTGGACCGAAATTTCAAAAAAAAATAAACTAAAATGAAAGAATTTCTACCTGAATTACCAGACCTCGAAAAACCCCAAACCCTCCAAAAAAACCCCAAGAACTACACCACAGAAGTTGATTATTTGTGGTTCAATAGCCCCAGTAACCCAAAGGACAATCTGAGGGTGTGTACAAGGAATGGCCCAGGACAGGAAGGCCCCAGAACAAAGGCTGTTCACATCCCCTCTGAACCCTGATCCAGCCTCATTCCAAAAGGGAAAATAAAACAAATAAACCCCCCAAGCACAGCCCCAACTCACGCTGCTGGTCCTCATCTTCAAATGGTACACCAGCCAGTTATAATGGAACTCTGTTTCCTCCGCGTTCACTGACTTGGGATGGATATTAACTGAGCCATCTGTCTTGGTGCAAACTTTCACCCTTCAAAGAAAAACAACAAAAAGAGTCTGGTAATACAAGAAGGGATAAATCAACAGACCAGGCTCCCTGCAGTCTCTCTTCCCAAATAACCAGCAGTACAGTGTTTGACCTGCTGCTGTAGAACCTCTTTAGAGAGTGCTACTGAGATGTTGTAACATTATCCATGGCATGATAAGGTCACACAAATTATTTCAGGTGTAAGCAGAAATCCAGATGTTTAAAAAAATCAATAATCCCACCCTTCTCAGAGGAATTAATGCACAATCATGACTCAAACTCTGAAGTGAGATTCATTCATGCACTCAAGCTACTGCTTCACCTTGCCAAATTACGCCATGCAGAAAACACCTTGAATACAAACCAACATTAAACCAAACCCTCACATTTTTCTCCTTTTGCTGAAGCTGGGCCGGATCTTTGCCACTTTGGGATAGAGGCCAGCACAGATGACTGCTTTCAGCAGCTTCTCATTACCTGCAGGAGACAGCAAAAGAAGTGAGGCAGTTCTGCAAGCTGAGATTTCAGCTAGGATAAATTCTCCCCTTCCCTCCACGGTTACCTGAGTTGGTGTTAGATTTGGGATCCTTGGGGTTCCTGCTATTCACAAATCCAGTTGCAAGGAGATGCTCAGCAAACTGCCCTTTCATGTTATGCAGCATCTAAAACAAGGAAAGTTGCCCCAGAATGATGCTGTGCCAAAGGCTCCTCCTCTTCCCCACACACGATCCTATCTGAGCCTGGCAGCATGCTGTTACCTGCATGGTGCTTGAGGACAAGAAGTATTCCCAGCAATAGTCCTTCTCATTCCTGAAACCATAAGTCCGAGCCTCCTCCCAGCCCTGGAAACCAACAGCAGAGTTCAGGGCCTTGTAAGTGAACACACACTAAAACTTAGGGACAGCAGAAACAACAAACAACAGCCACGTGTTCCCCGTCATGGAGACAGTAAATCCTTTGATCTCTCTGTATCTGTGCACACACCACAGTGCAGAAAAACACAACTTCACAACATGCTGAGTCACAAACTTCCTTTTTCCCTGGACGGCAGTGACACCTGGCTGTCTTCACCACAGCACCCTTTACTGTAATTAACAGTTCTGGGCACTGACTGCATTTTCCAGGCCATTTATCTCCCCTTCTCCTCTCCCAGCACAATGTCCAACACTTCTGAAGCTGGCTTCAGCCTCCTGTAGAGGCCAGAAGGACAAGAATGAACAGCTTCAGCAAGGAAACTATAATATTACATTTCCTTTGTCTTTTTCAGACTTGTCCACCAGAAACCAGGTTACTGAGCCTGGAGACAAGATTATGCAACACTAGAAGGATGAAAAGCAGTTTGGTTTTATATTTCTGTAGAAGCCAAACAAGAAAGCCTACAGCAGCTTTTTCCCTAGGATCATCCACATTACTCAAATTAAAATTCTAGGAAAAATAACCACATGAAAACATGCTTACAGTGAAAGCATTCACCACAGTCAGATGGTCACTTTTCGAGTTCTTTGACAGCTTCTTTCTTCTGACATCTGCGATTTTCTCTTTGCCCTAAAAATTAGAACCTGTATAACACCCAGACTGACATGACAGGTCTCTTTTCCGAAGTCAGGTACATCTGTACAGTAGTACTTTGTAAGTAACACATGAAAATTATCATTGTTTCCAATATTCCACAAGAAAAATGATAATTCATAGTATGCAATCTCCCCAGTAAAAATGTAATTACCATGACATTAATGAAAGTGCTCTTAAACTGTAACACCTCACTAAGTCCCAACATCCTCCTGAGATTCCTGAACTCCCACATGTAATTGTCATCTGTGAGACTTTACCAGAGGGATGACAAAAGGGTCCTTGAAGCTGAGGCTGGCTGCAATGGTCAGCACGGGGTCCAGGCAGCAGAACAAGGCTCCAAACAGGATCATCTTCCCAATGTGTGGCTCCACGGGCAGCCGTGCCAGGTGCACACCCAGGGGAGTCAGCTCCTCCTGCCTGTCCAGAGCATTCTGCCAGGAGCAGGGCCCAAAGGAAAGAACAAACACCTCGTGTGAAATGGGGAGCATTTCCTTGGAAAAGTCGCTGGTGCACAGATATCACCCACCAATATCCAAACCAGCTGTTCTATTTATGGCTGCAACCCATTGTACAAATATCACCAGGGCAGGGAGTCAGCAGAACAGATGTGCCATGAATGTCTCCTTGGCCAGCACCCCAGGGAACAGTGACACACAAGGTGCTTCTCCCACATGTCCCATTTGTCTCAAACTCCTCCCTGAGCCACCTGAACAGGAAGGCTGGCAGGAGCAGGAGGGAGTTAAACCAACACCTGCAGGAACCTTAAATGCAGGGTCAGGTGTCAGGCTGGAGTCATTTAGGAAGTCCCTCAGAAGCAGTGTGCAGAGCCCATGAGCAGCATGGATCATGTGAAGTGCCCCCTCTGTGCAGGGAGGGCCCATCGAGGCTCTGCAGTGCCCAGAGCTGTGCACTCAGACCTGCCTGCCAACACACACACAGTACCCAGCTCTGAACACATCACTCCTGCACAGCAACAACACTTTACCAGCTCCATGAGGTGATTTATGGCCAACATCACAGCATCACGAGATGGGGGGTCCATCAGTTTGCTCAGGAAATAGGCAAGTCCACCAAGCTTCAGGATCTGAAAGAAAAATCACAACAAAGCCTACAGCAACTGGAGAAAGATGGTTGCCTGAGATTGGCTAGCAGTAATCACACTCATTGAAATAGTGTGAGTAATTCACAGCTCCAGTTAGAATTTCTTTAGTTGACAACTGAGAACAAAAAAATGTAGCAGTGATGAAATTTGTAGCAGATCTGTTCTTCATTCAGTTCACATACACATGGCATTCCTTCTGCTTGCATAAGGAATTCAATGCAAACTGCCAAAAAGGGAAATTCACATCAGTTCTAAAACTACTTTGTAGTAAAATTCTTTTAAGAAATCACGTAAATTGACTCACTGGCATTCTCAATGAAACTTCTCTGATCGAATGATATCTGATATTTGGGGGACAGCACAGCCCAAATTGTTCTTAGTGGACATCTTTTACTGATACCAGATAATTCTGTTTCCCCTGGGTTTGATGCACCTAGATACAAGTGTGCATTTACAAAAGTTACTGCAATTACTGGCTAAGCACACTGCATTTCTGATGTAACAGAATTTTGGTTTAACAACCCGAGGCTCGCAGTTGCATTAAGTTATTCTCTCAACCACTTACCCCAATGGAAAAGTAGCTAATAAATATATTTGCAGATTCCTCCATTTACCTTGATTTGTAAGCAGAGCTCTTCCAGGGGTGTCCTGAGGATCTCTGGTAACTGATAATCATCCAGAAGGCTGGCACGCAGTCCATTGTACAGATGGTAACAGTGGCCTGGCTGAACTCTGCAATGATTTAAAGAAACAATTCTTTTGGCTTTGGTTGTTTGTTGTGGGTTTTTTTCCCCTATGAAACTGTGACATTATGGTTCTGTTTGCTTACAAAGAGCTTCCCAAAACTCCTCAAGGAGTAAGAACTGAAGTGTGTTCAACTGTAAAAGCCACTTCAGTCTTCTGAACCACACACCCACCAACAGGAAAAAGGCACAGAGAACACAGAAATGAATTTTTACACCGTTTCCACTTTACTGTATCAGCCTCATAAATCAGGTGTGAGGGCAGTGACAAAAATTAAAATAAAATGCAGGACATTCTTCTATAGGAGGGAAACTCTGGAGTTAAACACAGCACAAGTCAATTCATCTCCCTAGGAAGACAAGGAAATCATTCCTCGCCCAGGAAAAGGAGCCAGCAGTGCCAGCACATGCAAATAATAAAGAACCTTCAGCACTGCTGGAAACTCAACATCCCCAAACTCCCCTCAGCACCCCACTGCTCCCACCTTCCTGCTCGACCCTTCCTCTGCTTGGCATTGGCTTTGCTGACCCACTCAGCTGCCATGGTGCTGATGTTGTTCTGGGTGTCAAAGTGAGTCTCCTTTATTTTCCCCCCATCTATAACGAACACGACGTCATCGATTGTGATGCTGTTAAAAAAAAAAAAAAAAGGAAAAAAGCAACTATTCATCTTTGAAAGTGTGACCTAGGACTGGGTTTGGCCTCTCTTTATTCCCTCCCAAACAGAGTCAGCAATTAAAAAAATCTGTCTTTGGAATTCCATTAAGAACTATGTTACTGCACAGTTCAAGAAAGAGCTGATTTAGTCTCCTCAGTCTGGCACATGTCCCCACTTGGGCTCTGAAGAGAGGACAGGCAGCTCAGATAGTCCTGTACAAGGCATTCTAGCAATTGTTTAGTACTCCTCTAGTTTAACTGTTCAAAACAATGTAATTGGCTGAATTGTTTAAAACAATTACAGGAAAACTCTGTTTAGCCTATAGATATTTTTAAAGACAGAGTGTTATAAATGAATGGCACACAGAAACAGTATTTTTGGGAACATCAAACAGGTTTATACTTTAAATTATCACTTCCATTTATTTTGTCAAACACACAGCTTTCCTGGCTCTGGGCAGGCAGGCACTTACCTGGTCTCTGCAATGTTGGTTGCAATCACAATTTTCCTCACTCCTGGCGGGGTCTTCTTAAACACCTGTAATTATCCAGGGCCCATTTATGTCTTTGCCAAAACCAAACATGTGCTTCATTCCTTTTTTTTTTTTTTGGTAGTTGTGAAATATTGCAATAAAAGAGAAGCATACCTGAGTCTGGTTAACAGTAGGCATCAGTGAATGCAAAGGTATGATAATAAACCTATCTGAAAGTTAAAAATCAGTAAAAGATATGGTGTAAGCACAGAAACTTCCAATTTTAAAGGAAAATCTATTAAATCAACTATGTAGAACAGAGAAAATAGGCTGAAAGTCAAGCTACTGCTCTTGCTCTGAGGTCACAGGTATTTGTATCATAACAGCAAATGCTAAAGTAAAAATGTATAAAGGCCTTTTTGATGATGCTATAACATGACAAGTTTAAGAAAATAAATGAAGTTATGTATAATAATTTAGACTTCCTTTTTAAATTCTGAAGTTATTTAATAATTGGTCTAGTTTAATACACAAACTGACACTCAGTCTTTCAATAAATGGGAATTCTGCATCTATGGAATTTACACAACCACACTGCAAGTCACCATCTGAACAGTCAAGAGCCCAGCTGAGACAGGTGAGATGGAAACATGAGAGATGCAAAAGGACAGGTTCAAATGTGTCAGACAGACACAGAGTACTTGAGAGCCTGGAAGAAAGCTTCTCACATCAACAGGATTTAAGGGAACTATCAGCAGAGCAGGGCAAGCTGCTCAAGGATGAAGCACACACAGAATGCAGTTTAGTTTTGGATGGGAGTTCTCCCAGCTACAGGAAAGGACAGAGGAAGGAGATACAGGTCAGGTTGGTTTTCAGATTGCCACTCCCACACTGAGAAAAATGAGCTGCTGTTAGCAAAGGAAAGATACCACAGCCACACAAAAACTGCTGAACACTTTGGAGAGGAGCCAAGGGAAAAATGAATCCAGTGCAATCACAGCAACCCCATGCAAAAGGAGTCTGCCCCCAGTGCCACTGCCAGAACTCCCCCAGAGTTTGGGTTTTACCTGACTTAAACATGACTTGAGACATCAAGATCTCATGCAAAGTGCTGATGTTATCCCAGCCTGGCAGAAACACCAGAATTGCACCATCCTACAGGGAGAAGAGGCAGTGAAGGGAAGAGAGGTCAGAACACATCACACATTGCACAGACAGCCAGCCCCTTGCACACTGTACATGGTGGGTATGGGAGATCTGAGACTCACTGACCCAGACTGCAACAGTCTATCAAGAGTTTTTTTCTAGAAAAGAGCTACCAGAATGTATTTATCTGAATGTCAGAGTAATTCAAAGCTGTTCAATTACTTAGAAGAGCAAACAAAAATTTCTCTTCTTTCTGTGTGACCAGCCAAAGTCATTGCCAGCTCTGGCACTGCCCCCAGCTCAGTCCCACTGTACCTCCTCTTCCAGCACAATGTGTCTGATCAGTGCTGCTACAAGGTCCAGGTCCACCTTGTCATCATCCATCATTTCCAGGGCATCAATGGTGCTTGCTGAATACCTGCAGCAGGGAGAGCACAGACACTGGTCCCTTGGAACATGCAGAGCCACCCAGCCACGAACCCACCTCCCATCAGCTCAGCTCTTTGAGCAACTCCTGCACCTCCAAAGTACCCTCCACACTTAGTTCAGTTGATTACTGGCACTTCAGAACAGCTGAAGAATTACCATGTCCCGACTGAACTGTCTTTGAAACACTTACACGACCTCTCTCCTCATCCATGAGCCAGGGACTGACAATTTGTATTTAGGTAATGAACTGCAATTTAACTTGGAACAGCTCAGAGGCAAAGGGAGCTAATCCTGCTGTCTCTAAAGCGCTTCACTGGTTGCCAGCCAACTGTGCAGGTAATTCCATCATCATTTTCCACAACAGCCACTACCCCACTGCCACTAAAGCCCAGCAACACAACACAGCACTAATTTATGGTTCTCACATCAGAGCTGCCTGAAAACTGAAAGCAGAAGAGAAACTTGGGCCCAACCTGCCCTGCAGCTGCCTTAGGTAGCCTGGCCACTGCTGCCTGTAGATCTCCTCCTTCTCCTCCTTCTCTGGCCTGCTCACGTGGCCCTGCATGAAGCGCTTCCTCCAGCGCAGCTCACGGTCCGTCTTCTCTGGGGTGTACCTTGACACAGGAGGAGCAAGCACAATTCCATTTGAAGCTGAGGGAATTTACAGCAGCTGCACAGCTTTCCAAACCATGGACAGTATGCTGTGCTTTAGCTAGACCCTGTGTGAGAATCTTCAGTTTCCCTTCCGACAGAAATCTCACAAAAGCAGGGGCCAGCCCTAGTAAGCATGAGAACATGTAGGGGGAAAAAAGTGAACAGCAAGAAAGACTAGTTTGATTTAGAGATCAGAAAATTCACCACAGCAACACAGCAATTGTTCCCCCCCTCAAGCCAACATTCCCAGGTAGCTGTGCACCATCTGTAATTCCTGTAAAGGCCCTGTAAAGGTTTTCTGTTCAAAAATACAGGCAATTCTTCTTTAGCCAAGTTAATCTTTGAGCATACATACATTAAGCTAACCCCCTCCCCCCAAATATTCTCTGAAATGTTCAGAAAAAACACTTGCCTCAACTTCTCAATGACATCTTCGAGCAGATATTCCACCACTGGGAAAGTGAACCCAGGGATGTGGATCATTGGGCAGTGATCTGTGGAGGGAGGCAGAACTCAGTTTTAAAACTACTGCTGAAGTACTGCACTGAAAGAACAGAGGCAATAAAGATCCCTCACTATTTCTGCAGTATAGCTGCCATGTCTACAGGACATTTCCAATTGTGAGGGAAGATGTTACATTCACCCCCAAATAAGGCTGCTAAAATAAAAATAGGCAGCAGGCAATATTCTGCACACCAGGATGTTCAGCTGGTTCCAGCTACCAGAAAAAGCTGGAAGCCTGAACAACTCAAAGTTCAATCTGCTTGCCCACTCACAGCAAGAATGCTAAAACACTCTGTGGATTGGAAAACAGGAAAATACTCTGTGGATTCTGTTTCTGTAACATGTCTGAAAAGCAAAACCAGAAGCAGTATCAGGTTGTAAAGAGATGAAACAGAGAAACTGCATCTCCAGCAGCTGGCAGATATTTGTAAAACTGGAGTAATTTCTTCTTTTGATACAAATAAATTCTGTAATTCAAGAACTGCACTATACTGTAGAAGCCTAAATTACTTAAGAGGAACATTTCTAGGAAGCATTTCACCTACCAAAGTACTCAGAAAACTTCTCTGCATTTAAAGTAGCACTCATCAGTATGACTTTCAGATCCAGTCGAACATTCAGCAGATCTTTAATAATGCTCATTAAAACATCTGATTGAAGATTTCTTTCATGGATTTCATCAAGAACTACATGACTGATGCTGGACAAGTGTCTGAAATAGAAGGGGAAGAGGTTAAACTTTTGTTTTTAGAAAAAAATAAAAAGCAGAGCTGTGAGTGTTTGGAACAGCTCAGGACTCGTTTCACAATCGCAGTCAGTGCCTTATTAAACAGGAGCTCTTACTTATCTGACTGGAGCCATTGCAGGACAATCCCCGTGGTACAGTACAAAATTGAACCTTGTTTCCTTGGCAACCGACTGAAAGAGACACAATAAGAGCTCTTCAGTTCTCTTCTGTATTTAAGAAAACGCTTTAAACCCTTAAACCCCAAGTGCAGGTGCCATTGCAGACATGATGCAGGCGTGCCTCTCTGCCTCCCTCCCTCCCAGCACAAGGGCAGGAACAAGGAATTAGGGCACTGTTGCATCATTTTGTGGATGGGGAATGGAGCAGGGAGAGGCCCTGCCCTCCCAGGCACCCTTTGCCATGTCCTGCACACTGAGGTGCTGCTCCCACCTCCTGCAGCTCCCAGGCTCAGCACTCACGTGCACTGTGAGCAAAGAGAAACAGCAGAGATTCTATGAACTGCAATTCAAATGCTGGGAGGGCTGAGCTCTCCTCTCCCCCCAGCAGTTTTGCTTCAACAATAGGGTTCCATTATGTGCTGGTACCCCCTCAGATTTTAAATTATAGCCAACTACAAATGTAAAAGCTTTTGCTCTGCAAGCTCCTGTCACTGCACCTACTACATGGTCCCAGGGAATTAGTCCATAAATATGAGTAGCAAATACATAACTTTCCACAGAAATACTGTTTGGAGCACTCTCCCCTTTCGCATTTTCACTTTTCCTTGAAATTTATTGATTAGAGGCATCAGTTTTATTTCTGCCCACAGCATAATTTTTTACAAGAGCTGAACACAGGAGTTATTAGACAAAGCCTAACTTAGGCTAGTCACTGTCACACGGGGCATAAAACACAGTAACTGCACTCAAACCTTCTCCTAAAATTCAAAAACCTCATTCCCTCCTCGCAGGAATTCCTTCAGGGGAAAACATCAGCAGGAAAGCAGTTATTTCTTTTTTAGAAGTGCTTTTCAAATTGTCTCCCCTGGATAACAGCAGGCCCTTGCCACAGAGCTGCTCACCTCTGCAGGCGGATCTGGTAGCCTGTGCTCCTGCCATTGCCACAGGCCTCTGCCCTCTCAGCAGCCACTCTCTCAGCCACCTGGGGGAAAGACAATCAGGCTGCTCTGTGATTGAGCTGCTGGAACTGAGATGGTTTGTCAATAACAAAGGAATGCCCTGGAAAGCACCTTCTCTCCTCCCCTGAGAGCAGCAGCCCAGGACAAGCCTTACAGAACACAGCCACGTGGGCATCAGCAGCAATTCCCCTTCCAGCAGGGCAAGCTTTGCCCGGCTGACAGTGCACCATGGAGGAGAGCAACTACTGAGCACTGGAAAGCCAGATTCCTTCCTGCTCATTAACACACCTCTAGAGGGCCTGACACAACAGTCCTTTTTATCTTAACTGGCATTTGCACTGCCCAAATCCCTTAAAATCACAGCTATAACCCACGGCTAAAGCCAGGAAGAGCGAGGCTGCAGTGCCAGTACTCCAGACAACCAGATCCTGTGAATATCCCATCAGGGAACATGACCAGGACTGTTAGTGGCAGCAGACTGGGAGGAGCTGGGTACAGCGAGGGAGGGCACGACGGAGATTCGGAGATCACGGCAATCACGGAGATTCGGGAGCTCTGAGGGGAGGGAGTGAGGGAGGGCACTCCTGGGGGGCTCTGAGGGGAGGGAGTGAGGGAGGGCACTCCCGGGGGGCTC
>VXBQ01006217.1:54095-67163 GCA_013400175.1 Phainopepla nitens | reverse complement strand
GAGGGAGGGCAGGCACTCACGGAGATGGCGCTGATCCTGCGGGGCTGCGTGCACACGATGCGGCAGGTGGAGCCCAGCCCGCGCTCGATGTGGTCGTCCAGGATGAACTGTGTCACCTGCGTGGTCTTCCCGCAGCCCGTCTCGCCGCTGACCACCACCACCCGGCTGCTGTTGATCAGCTTCACCAGCTCCTGGCCCACACAAAGACACGGCAATCACTGTGAGGTTGTTGCAAAGGGATCGCAGAGGATTTGAGGAGTCTCTGCTCCCGGGGGATCAACTCCGAGCAAAGCACCAGCAGCTGAAGAAATGCTCAGCTGATTCTTGTAATGCTACAAGAAAAGTTTCGTTTAAACCGCACAGAAGTCATTTCTGCACATTTGTACTTTCCATGTGTAGGGTTTAAAGCATGCCCAACCTCAACACTAGCTTTAAGTACTCTAGATCCTGTATGAAAATAACATAAAAGAACTAAAATGAAAGCCTGAAATACATTTTTAACGTTTCTGCTTCCTGCTTGGCTCCTGTAGATCTTTGGAGACTGAACACAAGAGTTTGCCCTGTTGGACTGCGAGCCTGCATCAACTAAAGGTTTTCAGCACAATATTTTAACATTTCTTGTACCAACAGGAACAGTTTCCCAGCCTCCTCCTCCCCAGCCCAAGGACTGCTGAGGGGAGTAATACTATTTTAAGAGCCAAATGCCGACAGAAAGGACATTATGGCAAATAGAGGAACTGTAGGAAGGAGCTCACTGATCACCCACTGAGCCTGCAAAGCAAACATATCAGAATACTCCACTTCTACTGCACACAGGGGATATCAGCCTAAGAATTATCCATTAATAACAGCCCCTACTGTCACTGACCTTATCCTGTGACTGGGAAACCAATGGCACTGCGGGCCAGCAGTGCAGCCATTAAGTCTGTGGTTAAAGCTAAAAAGGCTTAATTGCCATTATATTCTATTCTAAACTGGCTAATTGTTCAACAAAGGGCACAATTTTATACAAGAAGAAAGCAGAACAATCTGAGTAACCAGGACCCTTCTAGAAGTTGAACTGGCAGGAAAAGAAGACCTTTTATTAAGTGTATGTAGCAGCCATATATTCCCATGATATTCCCAGTTATGAGAAGGCTGTACTGACAATCAGTGAGCCCCTGGCACTGTCTGGAGAGAAATCACCCCCAGGTCAGAACCTTGGAGGCTTCTCCCCTTCCTGAAGGCCACAAGGGATTGCTGCCAGCCACAGGGCACAGCTGCTTTCCCCTGCTTGGGAGCACAGCCCTTGAATTACACACTCACCTCTCTCATCCCGTAGGAGGGGAGCTTCTCTCGGAATCTCTGAGGAGAAAGAAAAGAGTGTTTCTCTTTAAACACCTTTTCAGCACTGAAGCAACAGAATAGAGTTCACCTCTAATCTGGGCTGAACTGCTCAGCAACACTTGTATTAACACAGGCCCCCTTTAATTCCATGTGTGGTTTCAGTTTCGTTCAATTTAGAAAAATTATTTCAGGCCAAAATTCAGTACATGATAAGGTAGGTATATACAGGTGCAAGAGCAGGGCCTGGTATGGAAGAGAGTATAGGACAATTTTCTGTATGTGGCTGTTCAAAATAAAACCTCTGCTTTCAACAGGCCATTCCCTCAGAGCCTAGTGTTGTGCTTTCAGTTTCAGACATAACTGCAGGGACACAATCCATAAAAAAAGAAAGAGAAACCCACCCAATTAAACAACATGTCAGCCTCAAATCTCAGATTCTAACTGCTTCTGAAATTTGTAATTCCCCACTTTTAATCACGGTTCTATCAATAAGTATGAATGTTATGAATTCTAAAGACAATTTTTAGCAAAAGTAACATCGTGACAACTTTCTAGTGAATTGCAAAATAGTACATTTTCAGGTTAGCTTAATTAAAAAAAAAAATCCGATGAAAAGTTTTCAACTCAACACAAGGAAAAATACCTGCATTTCAATAAATTTGGGATCAGATCTCTTCTTCATTAAGTCTTCTTTAAGTTGCTCATCTAAATCAGCATCCCGCTCGTTTTTTTCAGAGAGATATTCCACATCCAGAGCCAGGGATGTTTTTTCCCAGGCTGGTCTCTGTCTCACAGGAGCTTTTTCAGCATCTGGTTTCAGTCTGGCAGGCTGTTCTGGAGCAGGGCTGCAATCACAGAACAAGAACTTCAGATCCCTCAGCTGCAGGGGGACCACATGCAGAGTGCAGGTAATTACATCCAGCAGTTAATGAACCAGTACTCCATGGGAACAGAGAACCATGGAATGGTTTGGGTTGGAAGGACCTCAAAGCTCATCCAGTGCCACCCCAGCCATGGCAGGGACACCTGCCACTGGCCCAGGTGCTCCCAGCCCCAATGTCCAGCTTGGGCACTGCCAGGGATCCAGGGCAGCCCCAGCTGCTCCGAGTCTGTCACTTCAGTTAAGGTCACTAAACCAAATAAAGTCTCCAACCACCAAAACCCCAACATCAGGATCTAAAACATGACATGTTCTTTTGTACCAAACGAATGTGTTCCTACAAAGGAACCAAACCCCATCAGAGAATTACCTCTTGATCCACAGCCCACAGCTGGATCCCCTCATTTCAGCACACCACCCTATTCTAGCTATTCCTGAAAATCCTTAAGGGGTCCAGAACAGACCCTGCTTCAGACACTGCCAAAATCTTCCAAGACTGCACAACAGCTGAAAACAGAAGCCAAAAGTCACCTCTGGAAGAGTAATTCCAGAGGCCAAGGGACATGAAAAATCCCATATATTTACTGTAGTAAGCCTTGAGATGAATTACAAGTTTGATGAGAAATTTAACGCCTCAAACTCAGCAATAATGAGAGATTTCCAGCAATGGCTACAACCACTTCAGTGTGACAACGTATGTGGAAAAACTGGAGCATATTTGTTAAGCCAATACACTCAATAAAGAAAAATAACTTCTGACATATCTTCCTACCAGCTTATGGAAAGTTTATGCAATTCAAAACAAATAAAAGAAGTGGTAATCGGATCTCTTTACCCTTCTTCATCCCCGGACCACCAGGACATGGCTTCTTGCTCTTTGTCGTTTTTAGTCTGGACAGAATTCAGCAGCTGCACGATTTGCTCTTCCCGGCGCTCGTCCATGCGCACGACAGCTCTCTAGGGCAGAAGGCACAGCTGGGTGCGTGCCCCGGCCGCGCTCGCAGGGGCTCCGGGCGGTGCCCGCGGTGCCTGCGCGCAGCCCCGGCCGCACAGCCCCGTCCCGCGCCCCTCACCTGCTGCCGGTCCGCGTCCCGGTTCTTCTGGCCCTGCTTGCGGGCGTACCACAGCCCGATCTCGCGGCCCTTCAGGTGCCCGGGGTGCCGTCCCCGCCCGCCGGGCCCGCCCGCCGACGACGAGGAGGACGNCCGACCCGCACAGGACCCGGGTTCGAGTCCCGGCCCGGGCAAACCCGACCCGCACAGGACCCGGGTTCGAGTCCCGGCCCGGGCAAACCCGACCCGCACAGGACCCGGGTTCGAGTCCCGGCCCGGGCAAACCCGACCCGCACAGGACCCGGGTTCGAGTCCCGGCCCGGGCAAACCCGACCCGCACAGGACCCGGGTTCGAGTCCCGGCCCGGGCAAACCCGACCCGCACAGGACCCGGGTTCGAGTCCCGGCCCGGGCAAACCCGACCCGCACAGGACCCGGGTTCGAGTCCCGGCCCGGGCAAACCCGACCCGCACAGGACCCGGGTTCGAGTCCCGGCCCGGGCAAACCCGACCCGCACAGGACCCGGGTTCGAGTCCCGGCCCGGGCAAACCCGACCCGCACAGGACCCGGGTTCGAGTCCCGGCCCGGGCAAACCCGACCCGCGGGGCCCGGGTTCGAATCCTCACACTGAGCCACCCTCAGGGCCCGGGTTCGAGTCCTCACTGCGACCCGCCCCGCGGGACCCAGATTCGAGTCCCGGCCCGACCCCGAGCTCGAGTCCTCACACCGACCGGCCTCGGAGGGTCCGGGTTCGAGTCCCGCCCGGCCGCTGTGTTGCAGAATGGGGAATGTGTATCGTTTTCTTAACGTTTGATCTTCGTATACGTTCAGGCCTAATCAACAAGAAGAGAGATTTAATCCGTGAAACAAAGAGCAGACAATGAGCTTTAAGTGATGTCCAGGTGTTAGAAAAGTATTCCTAGTATTATGTCTGTTTAGATGTTGCCAAGGACTGCGAGTGAATCAAAACTGCTGTAACTTCTCACCTATGGAGCTGTTCCCTCATTTCCACAGGTCCTGCAGGCACCCGGTGCCAACAAACACCAAAGCTGAGGTTTAAGACTTTATTTAGGATTCCCTTTAGACACACGTGTTCCTCAAATAAATAAGTATATAAATAAAGAACTTAAAATCCACTATGGAAAGCTGTAAAGCACTTGAGTATTTGTTATCCCCTTGATACAGCATTAACAGTTTGGATTGATTCAACAGTGCAGGCAAATAAAATCTGCATGATAGGAAAAACCAGCAGATACTGCATGTGCTCGGGTAACCAGGGGAGCACAGTCTGTCGGAGCAGCCGAGGCGCGCAGAATAAATCCCTTCAGCTGCTGCTGCCCTGCTCCTCCCGCTCTCGGTAGGCTTTGTTCAGCAGCTGGATCTCCTCCTGGTACCCCGCCCTGGCCGAGCGCTGCTTCTGGCTGTTCTGCCGGTGCGCCTCCACGGTGTCGGGGATGGAGATGCTGAGGTCGCTGCCGGGGCTGTGCGAGGGGATGAGCAGCGAGTAGGAGGCGCTTTCCCCCAGCTCGCAGCACACGAACCTGTTCTCCTTGCGGGAGTAGCGCAGGGAAGGTGACCGTGCGTGCGCGGAGGACTGGCTGATGCTGCTCAGGATGGACACGGTGTCCAGCGCCTCCTCGTTGTCGCAGATCTCCAGCACCTCCAGGTGGATCTTCACGCTCGTGTCAGCGAACGCGTCCCGAGGCTGCCCCGGGCTCGGCTCGTGCCCCACGCTCTTGGAGCGGTACACCTCGATTTTCTGGGACAGGGGGGCGATCCTGTGCCCCTCGGAGCTGACCTCGTAGGTGGACAAGGAGAGCGTTTTGCCGGTGGGGGCCTGCAGGGACACGGTGCCCTGGAAGGCACACAGGGGCACGGCCAGGGCCCCGCGCTGCGGGGAACAGGCAGCGTTAATGGCACTGCTGTATCGGAATATCCACCACAGATCAGCCACACGTGCTCCGCTTGGCCACTCCTCTTACCGCCTGTCCTCGCAGAATTTTAGACACCTGGCATTTATGACTTGAAAGAGTAGCAAGAAGTTTTTTGTGTTTATTATACACCTCAGCGTATGAAGTCCCAAGTGACTGTGACTCACTATGAAATCTACAGAATATGAAAAACAAAGTTTAAATAAAAGCTTTTTCCATCAGTGCAAAGTTATGTCCTGTTTAATCAAACTCTTTGATTTGTCAGACTGAACATGAGGCACCTGGAGGGAGAATGAGCAATCTCCACTTGCTGGAATGAACACTCCAGGGCTGGAGAATGAGACATGTCCCACTCACTTAGTGCCTCTTTCTGAAAGTTCTCGAGTTTTCTCTTGAGAAATCAGTATTTACTGCTAAAGTGAAAAAGAGCCATCAAGTCTCCTACCTCACTGCCTGGTCACTAACCAGAGAGACACTGAATGCTGTCATTTCCCACTAGAACAGTTCCAGTGCAAATTTTGTTCAATTCCAGACACTTTCACCTGTTTCTAAAGTACAGAATCCATTTGTCCCTGCAAACCACAGTGCTGTGCTCTGGGGAGCACTGTAGATACAAGTGCTGGGACTAAACCCATGGTTATGGGGCCCAAGGGAGGGATAAATGCATTTGGGTTTAGGTAAAGCCAGGCAACACTGATTATTACTGGAATCACTTTCAGTATAAATTATTATTAATGAGAACAGAAAGTGACCTTTAATTTGTCCTTGACACCATTACTAAATACCCATTTTTGCTTCTCATAACACATCCATGGCAGTAAATAGGAATCCACCAGCAAACCAGACTCTGCTGGTACATCCTGTGAAGTATTTTGCCTCTCACTCCCAGCCAGCTCCACTGTTTGTAGAGAGGATTTCTCACCTCAGGGCATCCCCCCATGCAGCCCCTGCCCACAATGTCTGGAGAACATTCTGGCTCTTGGAATCTGGGACAGGGATTTCACTGGAGAACTCCATGTGCCAGCACAGGCATTTTTGAAATGCTAAGACAAAAAAAATCCCAGTAAATAAATCACAAATGTCCTTGTTCCTTACAGAATGCTGATGCATTCTGAGCAGAGAAACCTCTGCAGAAGCGATCAAGCAAATCCCCTCATTATTTAATTACACATCCACCTTCCAGAGTTCACAGAGGACAGGAAGCAGCTGTGGCTGCCACGAGGCCAGACCTTCCCAACCACCTGTGTGAGTCAGGACCAGGTTCCCTGCCCTGTTCCTGCTGCCTGAGCAGGGTCTGGGCTGGATTCATGGGGGAGGATATTGTCCATAGGGAAGGCTTGGATGGATCTGAGTCCCACAGCAGCTGCAACAGGCTCTGTCAGACAGATTTCCATTTGGAAATGGTCAAAGCAGCAGCTGGGGCTGCGTGGGACACCGGGACACCATCCCAGCTCTTCCACAGTGCCTGGTGACAGACTCAAGCACAAGGCACTTCACAGACTCTCCCTCACAATTCCTGTTTCTCAGGCCTGCGGGAGGCAGCCAGGTGTGCCAGCAGTGTCCCAGGGAAGCACGCATGGGCTGCAGTCTGTTCCTCCCTGGACAGCTCTGCACACCAGAGCACACGCAGGTTGTGCCGTGTCCGTGCTGCTCCCAGGGGCCATGCTCCCTTCCCAAACAGAAAACCAGCAATCTAAAACAGCTCTGGGGAGTTTGCACGCCTAATTACTTCGGTCAAACACAGCTTGAGATGAAAAGGTCTATTTTTAGAATGTTTCCAGTAAGGATCCTGGCTTTTTCTTTCCAGAGACAATGAGTTGTCTGTTTGTTTAAAAATATAGGCTTAGTCTTCTACTTCCCTAAAAATGCAAGTTAGCTGCAGTGAAATTGATTACTGCAATGACTTGCCTTTTCTGAGGCTGGCTGCAGTAAATGTAGAGCCAAGGGGGTATGACAGGAAGAGACAAGCTCACCTCAGGTGGCCTGAGCCCAGCACTTGCCGCTGGCCAGACAGACCTGGGTTTGTACCAGCCAGTACCAGGAGGTGCAGCAGAGCACCCAGGGTGAGGACAGCTCGGAGGGGAGGGCTGTAGGAGCTCTATCCAGCCCTGCTCTCCGGGGCAAGGTTTCTCCTCTCAGATTCCTCTGCAGCCTCTGAGGGAGCCAAGGGCAGTGGAACTGCAGCAGGAGCAGTGAGCACACACAGAGTACACTTGCCTCTGGGAGCAAAGGGAGAAGATGAAGGTGAAATGTTACATCGATTTTCCAGCCACAGGAACCTCTTGGAAACCAGGAACAAGTTCCAAGCAGCTGAGCAGGAAGAGCCCCGATGGGAGCAGCCCAGCACATCGGCAGGGGTGCAGTGAGACAGATTCCCCCAGCCACTGAGAAGCAATGAGAACCTTCAAGGCCATTCCTAAGTCATCTTCTGTGCTGTGCTAGTTAGGGAATGTTCACCACTTTCCTGCAGTGAGTGAGATGCTGTGTGTTTATCCTGTTAAAATACTCCTGCCCCTGCTGGCTCCTCCTCAGTGAAGTCACTTGCACAGCCTCCCCCTCTCTTTCCTGGCAGGGCACATAAATAGGTCCTGTGCAGAGTCTCTTCAAAGAGTTTCCTTGAGGCAACCCACAGATGAGGTAGAGAAAAATAATCAGCAAGCCTGGAACAAACTGCCAGCCTGGGAGATTTCTGCTGCCTGAGGGCACTGAAGCACAGACAAAATAAGACATGACATATTTACACTCAATCTCTTTAGGAAGGGAGATCACGGGTATTTTATGAGATGTTAAGGGTATTTTTCAAAAATGCAGCCGAGCAGGAGTTAGAAATGACAAGTACAATTTTCTCTCTCCCTCTCCATTACAGCTACCCTATCATGAATTCAATAAACCCTGCTGCCTCATTCTCTCCTGCCACTTTTATTCCAGAGAAAACACTTTGATGGAGCAACCCTTTACTCATAGAACAATGAGGAAACAACTAGCTCCACAGTCATCACTGCCACCCCAGGAAGTGCCACAGCTTCCAGAGGAAGCCAAAGGCATCTGGGGTCCTGTGTGGCTCCCTGCTCTTCAAACAGCTCAGCCAAACTGGCTGATCCCACAGCCACGGGGATGGCTGCTCTCCCCCTGCTGCCAGTTCTCACAGCTTCTCCTCTTGAAGAGAAAACCAGCAGCACTCCAGTCAGAGCCCCTGTATTTATGGACTCCCAGAAGAACATCTATTTCCAGCAGAAGGATGCAGGCAATCAATGCTAGGGGGAGTCTGCTTCTTCAACACATATGGGAGATGCAGAGTGATGAGAACAGAGTGACTCTTCTTAGACTTCGGGACTTCCAGACAGGATGAATAAAGGAGATGGTTTTCAGCTTAATAATGTGTGGTCCAAATTGATCTTTCATCCAACATACACCAGAGCAATGCATTAAAGTTATTTCTACAAAGCTGGCAGGGGTTTCACGCTCTGCCCTTTCCCAGCTGCAAAGTAAATGTCAGCTGTGAAGCTCTGGCAGCTCCTGCTGAACATCAGAACCAGGCAGAGCTGTGACTCCAAAGCCTGGAACTTTTACCCACAGGAGCTTCAGTGCCTGGTACTGGGCTATACCTGGGGAGGTGTCAGAACTGGATATGTTGTGATCCTTTGTCATGCAAGAAAGGAAGAGTATGTCCAAAAGTGCCATTCAAGGCCCCAGGGCACAAAAAACACCCCCAGGCAGTCACTGCCAGCTGCTCACAAAGAGCTGCTCATACCTGCTGTAGTCCTGGCACCAGGGCACATGGGGAAATGAATTCTTTTTTTTAAACATCATCTGGAAACTCCTGCACGAAGAGCCACAGAACCTGATGCAGTGATTTTATTAACCAAGCTGTACGTGGCACATGAGGCCTTGGCAAGAGCTGGTAGATTAAAACCAGGCTCAGTCTGGTTTCCTTTTGCCCCAAATGCAGGAATTCATCTCTGCACACTGCAACAGAGTGAGCATTGGTGTTTTGTGAAAGGGATGATCAGTCACATTTCAAATATCAGCCAAATTCTTACTGTGACTCAGATGATAACTTGTATTTATCAGATGGAGAGACAGTCCCATATTTGAATACCAAACCCACCTTATCCATCTCCCCTGTGTGTGCAAAGGCCGAGCACGAGCTGATCTGGCTCTGCAGTCACCCTGCTTGGATTAGGGGACTTCCACAGATTCCTTGAACCCAAAGCCTTCTGGAGCTCCTGTCTCACAAACTTCATGTGGGCTCTTGCCCCACTCCCACCCACTGCAATGCCCAGCTGAATTCCACCGTGCAGTTCTCTGGAAAATGTCATCTTTTGGAGAGAAACTTTCTATTCATTAGGATAAACTAAGGTAATTCATACTTATTTCTTACCATATACAAATCATGCGGGTGCACACAAAATAAGAAAAGCCCATGATTAAGAAGAGAAGTGAGAAATTATTGCAGGATCAGCACCCGCAAATAGGTCTGTGGTTACTAAACATTATACATGCCGTGCGTGAGTTTTACTAGAAAATAAGTATCAGTGTCAGTAAAAATTATTCCTATTTCATAAGAAGACTCTTATCATCAGGAAAGAATAAACTGCATCTTTACCTGCCGAGGGTTCCTCTCGGATTTGCTGCGGCACCACTCCCAGTCCGAGAGCTCCGGCGCGCGGCTCTCCTCGTGGGACAGCCTCCACTCGGGTCCCTCAGGGGACGGGGGACAGCCTGTGCCCTCCTGGGCCGCTGGGCCGGCAGGCGGGGGGCGTGGGGGGCCCGTCGCCGTGCCCCCCGGCGTGTCCCCGGAGCCGCGTCCCAGCGCGGCGGGCGGGATGCCGCTGGCCCTGCCCCGCTGCTCGCAGGCACAGCTGGCCGGGCTGCGGCGGGACCTGCGCGTCCCCTCGCTGCTGGGCTGGGGGGGCTTCTCCCGGCATAGCCTGTAGATTCCATAGCCTTGCTGGAATGACAGGTTGAACTCAAAACCGCTGCGCTTGGCTGAGCAGGGAGGAAAGAAACTGTGTTAGGAGTTGGGACCAAAAAGAAAAGTGAGATTACAAACACAATGCAAATGACAAGCTAAAACATGGAATAAATTATCCAGCTCCTGCTAGAAACAGACAATTTTCCCTCCACAAAAAAATAAAAGGAATTGTGTAGAAGAAAGACTTCTGAGAAGGAACTGCCTTCCAGATGAACTGCAGTTGTTCTCTCTGGGAAAGTGGCTCAAAGGGCAGCAGGAGCAGCACAAGCCATTCTGCACCTGGATAATGTGTCTAAAGCAAGTGAAAGCCACGCACTGAGGATGGCTTTTCTCTAAGATTCAGGAGTTTTTCTCCCTGAACAAGCTGGGAGTTCATCCACTGATGGTAGAGGATTTTCACTCCAGAGAATGGGAAATAACTCTCGCATCCTCAGAACTATTTAGCCCTTAACATTTGCACTTGAGACCAGATAATCCCTGTGAGTCCCCTCCACTCTGTCCCTCCAGCTATTTTTACATAAAGCCCAAGGAAAAACAGGGCTCTAGAAGATGCCAAGAAGGTTACCAGGGGAGGTCTGGCAACCTCTGTTACACCAAGGCAACTCTTCCACACTTACTTTTGGCATCTGGTGAAGACACTGCATAGGAGCTCCTCCTGCAATTGATGATGCAGCCGCAGGGCAGGTGGAGCCAGTGCTGGGACAGGACGAACAGCGGGGTGACTGTGGCAGCCAGCGCCGTCAGCAGGAAGCTCAGGGTCTCAAACAAAAGGCTCTGCTGCCCAGTGATGTACTGGACAGCCATCTGTATCTGAAAGGCAGAGCACTTTGAAATTTAAATCACTTTGGGCACATGAGATGCTTCCAGGAACAAAGAGAACATCTTGCAATGAATGTGACACCGCTGTAGGACACGGGTTGTCATTAGTGTTTGCTGAGGACAACAATTCTGGCTCTAACAGAAACATGCTGACTGCTCTCCTCTCACGCTGCATTTCTCAGAAAAACCCTCATTGAAGCTAAATATAGGTGCTGAGCTCCCAGTGCCAGCCATGTGGCACGAGGAGCCCCAGCCTGACACACCCAAGGGCAGGGGTAACTGCCCCTTGTTCCCTGCTCCCAAGAGATCCCTTTCTCAGGTTCCTGCTCCCAAACACTCACACATGCACACAACAGCACTCCCTCCCGCCCCAGCACTACAGGCTTTACAAATGTGCAACCAAACTGCATTTTCCTACCAAACTCCTATTTTTTAACCCAAAGGATGTGTCTCAGAAGACAGGACAGAGGGGCCCTTAGCTCAATTCCCAGCCCCAGAATGCTGAGCAAGCCCTGTCCCACAGCTGGCAGTACCAAAGGGGGACCTTACTGCCCCTGGGATTCCCATGACATGAATGATGTGATGAGAGAGTGTCAGAGCCATGAAACGGGCTCTGCCAACCCACTGGGCACCAGCTAAACTCGTGCAGCCACACAGACCTGCTGGAGAGGACTTCTGCTGGCACAACTACACTACGAGGCACAGCTGCAATGGCTGTTCATCTGTTTCAATCCATGGCCCACAGGTGACATACCACTGAAATGTAAGCGAGCATTGGAAAGCAAAACCATCTCAGAATTTACCATCATTGGGAGCCAGAGAAGGACTCTGGTCAGTGCCAGGATCAGCGAGAATCGTTTCTGGGCAAAGCCCACCGTGAAGCTCCTGCTCTGGGTGCTGCTCTCAGCCACACCCTTCCCAAAAACCACCTCCGAGTTTTGGGAAGGCTCCAGGGTTTTGTCCCCAGGCTCCAGCAGTGCCAGCGGAGGGGCAGCAGCACAGCCACCCCACGGTGTCCCGGGGGAGATGAGGCCTCCAGAGCCCTGCAGGCGCTCGGTGTGCAGCAGCTGGGGCTCACCTGAGCACAGCAGCTGCAGAGCCAGGGGAGCAGCCAGCACTGCCAGCAGGGAGAAGCACAGCGAGTACACAACCAACACAAACACGACGTAGGAGCTGGCACAGTCGGCGAAGCAGCCCCAGAACGTGGGGATGTACCCGCCCCAGCCACAGAGAGGCAAAATGCACATCAGCAAACTGGCAGTCCAGATGGTGAGGATGGCCCATACCACGCTCACATGGCGCTTGGAGGAGCTGCAGCTCAGTGTCCCAGTTGTGTTGAGGGTGTAGAAGTTGTAAGAAATTATAAGAGACCCTTTCAGGTTGCTAGAAATGCCCTGGAATAAATACATAAAGGCTGAGGTGGTGCACAGAGGCTGGAGGAGGGCTTCACTTGACCACTGCATGAGCATGAAAATAATCACTGCCACGATGCTGATCAGATCATCTGCTGCCAAAGAGGTCACAATCATCGAAACCGTGGTTTTGTTCTGCAGTTTCAGCAGGGAAACTAGCGAATAAATGCTGCCCAGAAGGGCTGGGAGTGCAATGGCAAAAGTCAAGCAGAACAGAAAGACATTCCGAGTTCTCTGCTCGCTGGGTTTGTCCATAACGCTGTGATTCTCAGTCAAGAAGCTCGTCCCATTGAGTGACAAATTACCAGGAGTTACCGACATTGTCCCGGACATTTTTTTTCTTTGCCTTCTCTCACTGATTCTGCAAGTTTTCACCAGCTGAAACCAGAACTGTCAGCTCCACATCACAAGTTTCTTTGTTTTCCTAGACTCTCTTTTGTGGCATCCGATGAAGAAATATTCAGGTGGCAGCACCCCTAATGGCCAGAACTCATGCTCTCAAAAAGCCAGGCAACAATGAAGCAGCAAAGGTGCTGAAAAAAAAATAGAATTCTTCAATATCGTTCCGGCGCTGGCAGACGGTGACAGGGCTGCTCAGGTGTCCACATGCCCTCCCGCTGCCGGATGGCGGCACGGCTGGGGGGCAGAGCGGGCTCAGGTGTGGCTCAGGTGTG